>JAUKWC010040909.1:0-12500 GCA_032356245.1 Endocladia muricata | reverse complement strand
CGCGTTCGGCGTCTCGCACTACCAACCCGCACCCACCAGAGGATCCGATGATGCCCGTAGAGCGATGCCAGCACCGAAACGCCGCGCACCACGCCGGCATGACGAAGCTCGCCGCACCGCCCGCCACAACCGGGGCTACCTCATGAACGACAACGTCCGAATGCGCGCCCGAGTGAGTGGCGTCAATACGGTCTACTTCGACGACTCGACACTTGGCGGTCGACTCAACCACGCGCGAGTCGTGAGCGGGCTGTCGCAAGGCGCTCTTGCTGAGGCCGTTGGCGTCGATTCCGGCGCGTCTATATCGCACTGGGAAACAGGCCGTCACCTGCCGAACGTCGAGAACATACGGCGACTCCTCGTTCCGATGCCGCGACTCTCGCTGCACTGGCTCATCACCGGCGAAGGCGATTGGACGACGGCCGGAGAGAGCGCATGACCACCTAAACATGCCAGCACCGCAACTGCGACCGCCCGACCGATCGCCCGGCGCACGGCCTCTGCCGCGACCACTACCGCATCGCACGAGCGCGACATCTCGACCGTGACCTGCGTGCGGCGCTGGCCGGGCCGTCGAGGCTGGCGGGGCGGGTCGTGCCGACGCGGAGGGCGGTGGTGTCGTGAAGCGCACCACACTCAAGCGCACCGTATTCCGCACCAAGCGCCTGTCAGCGCCGACGCGAAAGGCGTTCTCTGCATCCGCCCCTGCCGCACTGCCGGATATCGCGCCTCGCCGCGTGGCAGGCGTTACGCAGGCGCCGGGCGAGATGCGCGAGCCGCAGCCGAAAGCGACCGTGATCGCGTCCGATGCGCTTCGGCGGTCGGCGACGGGCGAGCGATGCACGCTGGAGATCGCTGGCGTCTGCGAAGGCCGTCGCGACACCGTCGTGCTATGCCACTTCCCGAGCGACATCAAAGCATCGAAGACAAGCGATGCTGTGTCATCTGGGTTCGGGTGCCACGCTTGTCATGAATGGCTCGACTACCGCGACCCGGATGGCATTGGTCATCCTGACCGCGAGTTCTACATGCGGCGTTCGATCGCGCGCACTCAGACGTGTTGGATCGAGACCGGGTTGATCATCATCAGCGGAGAGCAAGCAGCATGAAATCACCACAGTGGGGCGAGATTGTCGCCCTCGCCTGCGCAGAGAGCAGGAAGAGCATTGTGCAGTTGGCGACGATCCACAAGATTCCAGAATGGTCGGCGGAGATCGATCGCGTTCTTGACGGCTGCCGAGTTCGGAAAGGAAGCGCGCTTGAGCGTCGCGTGTCGCATCTCGCCGTCAGCTGCGTCGCGCACATCGACCTAGTTCGTCTCGGCATGACTGCTGACGCGATTGATAGAGCACTGTTGATGCGAGTGCCGCGAGGCGCGCCGGCATTCGAGACCGTCGGCGACGTTGCCCGATCGCGTCTCGCGAAAATGGACAGGCGAGCGGCTTGATCAGGGACTGGAAGAAGCTCGCACTCGGTCTGATGATGGTGATCGGTTTACTAGCAGTATCGGCACCGTACCTGCCTGACTATCTCGATGTTGACATGCGCACGCTCGTGATTTTCGGCTTCGGGTCCATCTACGGATTCTGGCTGCGTGGCTTCGATGTCGCTCGCGCACGTCGCCGCGCGAGGAGATCGTGATGGACGTTTTTGTCGGTTGCGTATTGTTGTTCCTGGCGTTCAATTTTCTCGGTCGAGCGGTTGGCCGCGCAGCGTTCCGGCTTCGTCGTCGTCGCCTTGCTCGAACGATCTCGGAGTCCGATCCGTGGGTGCCCTTCGACATGCACGACATGCACAGCGAGAGAGAGGCGTCGCTGTTCCGCGTGCTCGACACACAGGACGTGTTCGAGGGCATCTGATGAGTACCGATCACCACGCGCGAGAGCGCATCACCGAGAACTCCGTCCGATGATAAGCGTCACCAACATCCTCCTGTTCGTCATCGTCGTCCTGCTCACGATCCTCGTCGGCGAGCTGGGCAACGTGCACAAGACGATCAAGGCATGGCAGGAGCAGGCGCCCGCCGCCTCGCTCGTCGGAATCGTGCCGGGCGCGTCTCGATCGAAGGGGCCGCACTGATGCGTCTGGGGTTCCTCAACGTCGAGCGGTTCCGCGAGAACGACGCGCTCGTGTGGTTCGGCGGCCGCGGTTCCAGCGCGTTCGATCGCGAGCGGTACGGCTGGAGAGACGGCGATCTCGTGCCGGGGGATCTGCACTACCGAGGACCGACCTGATGCCTGGCGTACGCATGAGCGAAGCCGAGGTCGCGCGTCACCAAGCGCGCGTGAGCGGGAAGCCGGTCCCCGCCGCGAAGAAGCCGAAGCGCAAGGGTCTGCGCAGCAAACTCGAAGAAGACATCGCCGCGCAGCTCGAGCGTCTCGACCTGCCGCCATTCGTCACGGACTACCGGTTCCACAGCACGCGGCAGTGGGCGTTCGATATCGCGTGGCCGGATCAGCGGTTCGCCATCGAGGTGGATGGGACTCTCGCCCCGGGGAAGATGACCGATCACCAGAGCACGGCCGGCATGACGAACGATTACCAGAAGACAGCCGAGGCGATGCTCTGGGGCTGGAAGGTGCTTCGCGTGACATCGCCGATGGTCAAGAGCGGAGAGGCTGCCGACTACGCCTTGCGGCTCATGACGCGGATCGAGACGGAGCGCGCCGCACGATGACCGATCCGACGAGACAATCCGTTGACCACCGAGACCGGCGGAAGTGTCGCGCGAAGCAGGCCTCACTTCTCGCCGCCTGCGATCAGGCGCTCGCGAAACTCGGCATCACACAGACGCCGACCGCTGCAATGCTTCACGACGTGCGCGTTGCAGGACTTAGACGAGATGCTGCGATTCAGGAGGCCAATCGCCGGCACTCGCTCGACGTGATCGCAGCCGTCGATCGCTTCGATACCGATAACGCACTCATGCAAGAAAAGGAGACCTGAATGGCCAAGCCAGCACACGAGACCGAGACGGATCCGATCCTTCGCAGGCACTACGAGCGACGCGGAGTGCATCGGCTGATCGAAGCACTCGCGGACACTCCGCAAGACTTTCGGTTTTATCGCAATCACGAGAACCGCATTGAGATACTGCGGGTTGGCGGTGCCGTCGTCGATCCAAGCGCGCTGATGGTGCAGCTCGGCGTCATCGACGACCTGACACCGACCGAGCGGATGACGGACGAGGCGGACGTGCTACGCGCCGCGGGAGCGATCTGATGCCGATGCGCGCTCTTGTTCCGGCGATTTTCTCGATCGTGCTCGCGGGCTGCAGTGCCGGGGCCGTTGAGTCCGTCAACGAGCAGTTCCAGATCATCGAAGACAGCGTGACCGGATGCCACTACTTCCGGAGCCTGCCGGGCTATAAAGGAACGCGAATAATGACCCCGCGATACGCGACGGATGGCCGCACGGTGATGGGGTGCGATGACGCGATGGCCGGAGTGCGGCTGTGATCGCGCGCATCAGCGAACGCGTTCGGGCGCACCTTCTTCGCCGACGCGAGCGCCAGGTTCACGCCGTTCTGACCGTAGCTGCCAGCGAACGCGGATGGCTGACGGCCGACGAGATCGTGTCCGCGTCCGGCATCTCACACCGAGTAGTCGACCGTGCGTTGATCGTGCTCGAGGAGTGCGATCACGTGGAATCAAGGCTGCAGCGGTACCGTCGATCGAGCGTGCCACGCCGGCTGTGGTGGGTGACATCGTCCGGGCGGGCTGCATCACGCGAGGAGTTAACTTCGCGCCAGACCGAGAGTTTTTCACTGCAACGCTCTCGACGAGCGTAAGGCCACGCGGCCCGAAGGCCGCGCATCCCCGGCGAGCAAACGCCGGTTCCACCACCAGCCAGGAGCTGACGATGACCAGAGAATACGATAGACCTCAACCGCATTCCGTCAACCGGATTCGCGGTCGATGAGCGCTCGTGTCGAGATCGGAGCTTGGCGAGCCGCCGCGGTCGTCGTGGCGCTCGCATGTGTCACGGCGTCAATCGTACAGGCGAGCTCATTCCTGAGCAGGCTGGGCGGGACGATCGAGATGAAGGTGCTGTTCTGCGGCGTGGCCGCGGCGCTGCTACTCGGCTCGTTCGTCCTTTCGAGGTTGGCCGGCGCGCTGATTGCGACCAGTGCTGCAGGTGGCGTGGCGTGCATCTGTCTTGTGGTGGTGCTCGCGCTGGAGGTTTTCTCGGTCGCGACCAGCACTAGCGGTTTCACGAGCAGGTTGTACGACGCGGCGCGTGACGAAAACGTTCGATCACCGGAGTACATTGCGGCGCAGAACACTGTCGTTCTGTACGAGCAGCAGGTGCGCGATCTGCAGTCTCGGGCACGGGCACTGCCGGCGACCTATGTGACGAAAGGACAGGAAATCAGTCGCGAGATCAGCGTGCTGTTGCCGCGACTGGAGCGAGCGCAGCGCGCGGCGGCGGAGGTAGATGTTTCAGCGGTTGGCGCAGCGATGAAGGCCGTAGAGGAGACAATCGGATTGTCCGATTCGCAGATCGCGCTTACGGCGGCGGTTCTGTTGTCGGCGACGCCGTTCGCGGTACTTTTGGCGCTCGGCGCGCTGAGTGCTGCCGGGGCGAAGAGCTCTCGCGCGGCCAGGACATCGGATGCGTTCGCGGGAAAGCCCGAGGCGCAGCGGTAGCGCCACCACGCGCCACTTCTGCGCCGACGCTCGACCGCTCGTCCGCCGCGTTCACCGAGCGTGACGAGCGTGCGTACCGCGCCGCGCTCGTCGCGATCCGTGCCGACATCGCCGCGGGCCGTGTTCGGGAGCTGGCTGTCGGCCGCGTCCGATCTCGCTACCGACTTAGTGAGGCCGATGCGCGACGCGCTCGCGCGACGATGCTCGGCGAGGGCCTTGTCGAGCGGCGAGGGCAACGCATCATTGCGAAATCGCCGGCGCAAACCTGAGCAGTACCACCTAAACCCCAACTCAATGGAGAGCAAGACCAATGAAGAAAGGCCTGAAAGCTCCGACCATCATCGCTGCACTGTCCGTTTCATCTGCCGCGTCGGCTGTGACGGTCTACCAGCTACCCACGACAGGTCCGTATCCGTACTCAAAAAAACATGCTCGGAAACCGTACGATCTGCGCGACGTGGATCGATGACGCCAGGAGTGCATAGCGCGACGCAGCCGACATGGCGGACGATCGCCGATCACATTTCCAGCGCTGTACGCCGATACAGGGAGCGCTACTCTGCGTCTTGCGAGGCCTCGAAGAAGGCAGCGGGCGCGGGGTGGTCACCCTTCGCACCGGGAGCGAACTCGCTTGCCGTCCATCGTCACGTCTCTCCGCCTCGGTGCTGCTGTCGCGGTCATTGTCGTCGCGACACAGGCAACGATCGTTCATCGCGAGCTGGATGCCACCGACAAGGCTCGCTCGTCTTCGCTCAGGACCACTGGCGTGTCTCTTCGGCAGGCTCGGCTTGTACAATCTGCGCTCGCCGACGCTCTCGTGGCATCCGATGTCCCGGACACGACTTTTCTCGGCGACACGGCCGCCATCGGCGACGCGGTGGATCGGGCGCGAGCGAATCTCGCGGGAATCGATGCCGACGCCCGGCCCCGGGCCATTGACGAGTTGATCGTCGCTCTGACTGGCAGGCTCGACAGCGCCGATCTTGATGCGCGCGCTCTGGCTGAGGCCGTGCAGGCTTCCGCGACACTCGCGAACGCTCTCGCGGCCGACGCCTGGCGTCATTCGTCGGAGATAACCTCGTCGTTCGACCGTGCCCGCCGAGCGCTGTGGGCCGGGACTGTCCTGCTGCTTGCGATCGCGGTCGCGCTTGCCGTGCTGATCGACCGGCAGGTAGGGCGACGACTTTCGGGCCTTGCGGAATCAGCGGATGCGCTCGCGGCGGGCAATCTGTCGGAACCGATCGTGGTGACGGGCGCCGACGAAATCACCGCGGTCGGCGAGCCTATCGAGCGGCTGCGCCGGCTCGCGCTGGAGATCGAGAGCACGGCCTACGCCGCGGCGCACGACATGAAATCTCCGGTCTTCGCGATCAGTCAGCTGATCGACTGGACGCTCGATGACCACGAGGCGGCCATGCCGGCGGCCGCGACCGAGAACCTTCGGCGAGCGCTCGACCGCTGTCGAGGCCTTGCCGAGCTGCAGGCCGATCTGCTTGCCTACGCGATTGCCGGACATGAGCCGGAGCCTTCGGAGCCTGTCGACGTGGCGGCACTCGCACGGCAGTCGCACGAGGCGATGCCGACGAGCGACGCGTTCATTCTCGACGTGCGCACGGTGCTCGACGCACCGGTGCTGCCTCCGGTCGTCGCTGCTCGCATTATCGACAACCTGGTGAGCAACTCCATCCGGCATCACGACTGCGAGACCGGATCCATTGCGGTTTCCGCATGGCGCGATGGCAACAGGGTGGTGCTCGAGGTGCTGGATGACGGTCCGGGAATCCCGCTCGCCGATCACGAGCGCGTGCAGATGCTCTTCGAGCGCAATCGTTCTGCTGGCGGCACGGGCCTCGGCCTCGCGCTCGTGAAGCGTCTGGCCGAGCGCGCTGGCGGCGGACTCACTATTCGCTCGCCGACGGTCGGCGGCCGGGGCACCGCTATCACCGTCACTCTCGGATCGCCAGCGGTATGACGGCGCAACTAATCGACGCTCGCGGCGAGCCATACACGTTGATGATCGTCGACGACGACGACATCGCACGTGAAGCGGTGACGCGAGCAATCGGGAAGCTCGGGATCGCGAATCGTGTTGAGCAGGCCGAAGACGGGCTCGCGGCGCTCGAAGCTTTGGAGCGCGGAGAGGTACCGCCGCCGTCGCTGCTGCTGCTCGACCTATCAATGCCGCGTCTCGACGGTATCGGCCTGCTCACCCGACTTCGCACCGCTAGCGATCCGGCGCTGTCAGCAATCCCGGTCGTGGTCATTACGACGAGCACGCGCGGAAGCGAGCTTGCGCAGGTCAGAGATCTCGACGCGATCCCGATCGAAAAGGGTCCTGACCTGCCGGCTGCCCTTTCCAGCGCGTTGACGGCTGTGCTGTCTTGAGAATCCTGATCGTCGAGGACGACGCCGACATCGCGCGATATCTACTCGAGCGCCTTTCACGCGAAGGGCATGTGGTCGCTCATGCGCCGGACGCGATCAGCGCGACGAGTCGAGCGCGCGGTCTCCGGCCGGATGTCGTGCTGCTCGATCTGATGCTTCCCGGCGGCGGCGGCCTGCTCGTGGCGGACCGTCTGGTCCGATTACCGGAGGCTGCGACTGCGCGCATCATCATCATCACGGCGAACGAGGATCCGGCCGTGGCGCGAGAGGTCGCTGCGCGCGGGCTGGTGCTGCTCGGGAAGCCGTTCTCGCTGAGTCAGCTGCGGGAAGCGATCGAGGGCTGACCCCCGGCACGCCCCATGCTCCGTACAGGGAAATCACTCCCCAACACGCTTGCACTATGCCGGAACGCAATCCGAAACCGATCGACCTTGACCACTCTCCGATCAACCCGGAGATTCGGCTCGGCAATACGCTGCTCAACGCCGGCCGCCCGATCTTGCATCAGGAAGAACACAACAAAGCGGTGAACCACCTGATCCGCGAGCTCTACAGCGCCGACATCGACATTGCTGCAGCGGATCAGGCAATGGTCAGGGCGCTGAAGCGGTACGACCGAAGGGTGGCGGGCGCGGTGAAGTCGTACTCGGCATCGGTGGTCGGTATGGAGCTGTCGGCTATCGACCAGACCCGGTTGCTTCGCGCACTGAGTTGCGGGTGCGCAGACTACAGCAAGGAGACTCGGGCGAGAAGTGATCGAAGGTCAAGCGAGCGGTAGGATGGAGCACCACACGAGCGAGGTGAGCGATGATAGAGCCAGCACACCAAGATCATCTCGACAGTCTGGACGGATTCGTTGAGCTAGCGTGCTTGGCGTGCGGCGAGGACGATGCTGTGCCGACGACCTGGTACGACAGCGAGACCTCCGACGCCTACCTGTCTGCCTGCATCTCGTGTGGCGCGCTGTTCGAGCTCGACTGGGACGAGTACGGCGGTGATATGCTGGCGTCGTCGATCTTGCATGAGCTCCGCACCGATGACGAGACGCTGTCCTTGCGCGGTGGATCGGCCACCCGAACATGAGCGAGGCGAGCAGCATGGCGACGATGGGCGGCGAGACGACGGACGATGCGAGCGAGGCGGAGGCGGCACCGCTGTCGAGGCGAGATCATTTCGCGGCGGCGGCACTGCAGGGCATGCTTGCGCACGGCGGCCCGTCGGATCGACAGGGCTTGTGCGTGGCGGCGGTCGAGTACGCTGAGGAGCTGATCGAGACACTGGACGCGAAGGCGTAGCGGTGAGCGACGAACCGAAGCAGCCCGACCAGCAGCGCGCCTAGCCGAACGCCGTCGAGTCGATCGAGGAGGCCAAGAGGCGCAAGTTCGTGACGGATCTGGCTCGCGCGGCGAAGGTCACCATTTCCGTGCAAACGGCTCTCGCCGAATGCAGACGCGCGAGCTACGCCGCGCACATCGAGGCAGGATTCACCGAGGCGCAGGCGCTGGTGCTGTGCACGAAGTTGAGCTATGCCGGGTGAGTCACGAAGGCGGCCTCGATCTCGGCAAGACGAGTGCGCCGGCATCATGATCGACCAGCCCGCGAATTCGACGCGCTGGTCGTGACGAGCTAGCCCGAAGCGCGTGACTGCTGCGGCGTCCGTCCGACGATCTGGACCGGGTGCAATGCCGTGACCGAGGCCGAGTGCTGTTTCGCGTGCATCGAGAAAATCGAGTGCCCGCTGTGCGATCGGATCGTCTGGGGTTGGTGTGCGGAATCCGTAGCGTCGTGGAACGCTGGCGGCGATGACGAGGCCGACTCCGATCAGGCCGCCGCCACCCCGTCGAGCTGAGCCGCCCGCCTGAGTCCTGCGCCGATCACGCATTCGCTCGAATCGCCTTCGACCGCTTCGGCCACAGAGCGAAGTTCGTCATCATCCGCGCCGGATATCGCCAACAGCGCGAGCAGCTCCGATAGATATTCCGCGTCGTGTCGTTCGCACATTGTCGCCGCTCCTTGATCTCGCTCACTGCTGAACATCCGTACGGCAACCGGTCCGCCGGAATGCGCCACCATCATACGGAATCGGCTCGATCATTGCTCGTGCAGACAAGGGGTTGCGCAACATACCTCGTCCCGGCTGCTACCATTGAGCACTGGTCGGCAGTACAGTCGTAAATGACAGTGTCGATGGTCGATCTGTCCGCTATGTTCGACCGATGCCCGGCTCTGAGCGGTGGCGGGCGTCATCTGTGCGTTCCTGTAGTGCAGCGCGTCACCTGCTGAGGCAGGCAACCGGTCGTCGTGCCGGGCTGTAGACGCACCACGCAATTCGTCTCCCGTGCCAGGGCGTCCGCGAGCGGCATCAATCACTGAGCGAGGGTCGGAGCGATCGGTAGCAGGACATCATCGGCGCCCCTCGACTCCCAGCCTGGCTACCTCGTCCGCCACTGGTCGCAAGTTGACCGGCGGAGGTTCCCGGCGCGATACCTGTCACCGAAGGAGATCGCCTGCCGGCACTGCGGCGAGGTCTTCGTGCATGCGCCGACCACGCGCGCGTTCGATGTCGCTCGCCGCCGAATCGGCAGCGCGACGAAGGTCAACTCCGCCCACCGGTGCGGACTGCACAACGCGCGCATCGGTGGCGCCCCTCGCTCTAGGCACAAGCACATTGCCCTGGACGTATCGACCCGTACTCACGGGCGCCTGCGCGTGCTAGGCGCGCTCGAGCACGCCGGCTTCCGAGGATTCGGCTTCTACATCGGGTTCGTCCATGTGGACATGGGCCGGCGGCGACGCTGGTTCGGATCGGCGCGAGCGCGCGAGATCTGGCGGCCACTACTCAACGAGAGGTCGCGGTCATGAGCCTGATCGATGCGTTTTCCACCTTCGTCGGCGCCGGAGGGCTGACCGGCGCGATCACCGGTGTCGCGACACTCGGTGCGAAGGTCTACGAGCGGAAGCTGGCGATGGAGGAGAAGCAGCTCGACCAGACGCAGGAGCGGGCTCGCTGGGACTACGAGACCGAGCTCCACCGAGAGAACGCGGCGCACGAGCGATTCCTCGCTGAACAGGAACTGCTGATCGAGAGCGATCGGATCCAAGGCGAGGTCATGACGGCGACGATCGAGGCCGATGGCCGCGAGGCGATGGCCGCGATGAAGATGGATGGCATGCCGTGGGCAATCGGTGCGATCAGGACGCTCACGCGGCCGGTGCTGACCGCGACGCTCGTCGTCCTGGTCGCGCTGATCTGGTTCACCACGCAGGACGAGGGCATCGAGACGCTGATTGTGTCGTCCGTGCTCGGGCTGGCTGCCGCCGCCGTGAACTACTGGTTCTCAGGTCGCGTGCTTCGTGGCGCCTCGGACTGACGGTGCGTGGCCGATGCCGATGACACCGCCGACACTCCGAGCACGTGGCTTGGCCTCGTGCAGTCCGTCATCGGGGCGCTGTTGTTGATCGCCTACATCGTCTGGCCTGCGGCGCTCGCGATCGAGGTACCGTTCTGGCCCGCTGGACTGCTCGCCTACGTGGTGATCGGTCACCAGGTTGGGCGGTTCGAGCGATTCGCCAGCGCCATTGAGCGCGTGCTCGAGAGAACCGAGAAGGTCGTCAAGGCGGTGCGCGGATTCGATCCGACGAGCCGGAAGCTATGACGGGCGCTGCTCGACAGCACGTCGCACGCGGGCTGACTGTCGTGCTCTGGGTCGCCGGCGCCGCGATCATATTCGCAGCGCTGCTTGCAGCAAAGGAGCGAGTGCATCGCGAGCTGCACGAGCGCCTGCCAGCTTCCACGTGGCTGGTCGTCGAGTCGGTCGACCCGACTGACCCGCGCATCGCCCCGGGGGATCCGCTCGTATTCCGAATCCGGGCGCTTCGCCACCGTGACTACACCGCCCGCCGAACCGCGGTGCTCTCGTGTCGTGCAGAGTCAGGGATGCTGTCCGGTATCTGGCGACAGGTCGGCGACCCGCAGCGGCTGCAGGCGCAGAGTGTCGGCCCCGCGGTCATCGGCTACGCGGACGATCAGCCGGTGCCCGAGTCGTTGTCCGACGCCGAGCGACTACCGGGAATCGAGGTCTGGCCGGGCGAGATCCCGGCGGCCGGGCACGAGTGCGTGATTGCTCTGCGCTGGCCGATCGAAACCCCTGCCGGCGCGGGCCATGTGGTCACGGAGAACTCGACGCCGGTGGTCATCGGCGCACGGCCCGTGCTGGAACCCGAAGCCGTGAACGCACCGGCGCCTCATGCCACCGAGCTGCTCGAGCAAGTCGAGGAGCGGCCGGACGGTCCGGCGCCCGCGACGCTCGAACAGACGATCGCACCGAAACCCATGCAGCCGATAGATCAGTCTTCGGCACCCCACCCGCCGCTCACCGAGACGGATTCGATGGATTGAGCGCAACGACCCCGGAAGACATCCTCGCCGCCCTAGACGCCGGCGAGCTCGAATTGCACTACCAGCCGCAGGTCGCAACGGCAAGCCGCACGACGTGCGGCGCCGAGGCACTGCTCCGCTGGCGCCACCCGCAGCGCGGACTACTCGGTGCTGGCGAGGTGGTGCCTGTGCTGGAAGCCGGCCCCATCTGCGCGCTCGCAACCATCTGTCGCGCGACCCTGCATAGGGCCTGCCGGGACACGGCGTCGATCGCGAACGAGGAAATCGGCGTCGCGGTCAACGTCTCCGCGCTCGACATCGCGCGAAGGGGCTTCGTCGAGGATGTGGTGGAGGCGCTGATGTCGACGAAGCTCGCCTCGCACCGGCTCGAAATCGAAATCACCGAGACGCAGCGGCTGCAGGACACGCAGATCGTCCGCCAGACGCTCGCCGAGCTCCACGAGCTGAACATCACGCTCGCGCTCGACGACTACGGCACCGGGCACGCGACGATCGAGTCGATGGATCTGATCGACGCGGACACGCTGAAGCTGCCGCGTGAGCTGGTTTCGACGATCACCACCGGTGGCGCGCATCTCGTGCATGCGGCCTTGTCCATCGCGAACACTCGACACATGGATGTCGTGGCGGAGGGAGTCGAGACAGAAGCGCAGATAGTCTGGCTCGCGCGCCGCGGCGTCGCACTGGTGCAGGGCTACCACACGGGGCGGCCGATGCCGTTGGGCGAGTACCGGGCGCTGGTTTCCCGAGGCCCGGAGCGGGCGAGGTTGAGCGCGTGAACAGTCACCGGTTCAGAATCGCCACGCCGCCGGGCGATGGCCGAGCGTGCGCCGCGAGGGGCACGACGATCGAGATGGACGGTGTCGAGCTGCAGGGCGTGACCTCGATCGACATCGACCGCCTTACTCCTAACTCGATCGTTCGGATCACGCTCACGATGTTCGCACCGATGATCGTCGAGATGTCGGCCAAGCTCTGCCTGCTGCCGGACATCGCCGAAGTATCGCGGGCAGAGGCTGCGCGCCTACTGAACGCTGCGATGGCCGATGTCGGCTACGAGGACGGAC
>JAUKWC010040898.1:0-12500 GCA_032356245.1 Endocladia muricata | reverse complement strand
GTAACAGGCATGGAGAGGCTCGAGTCCCTCGATGCAAAGTAAGTCAATTAAGGTAAATCTCAGCCCTATCTGACTGAGATACAGCTATTTGCTAAATCACCTGTAGCTCTAAGCCAGCTCATGTCGAGGCTTAATTTATCGTTGTCGGCCGAGAGAGGCTCGGCGCCCTCCATGCTGAGTAAGCCAAGTGAGGTAAGGCTTAAGCAAGTTTGCATTATATGGCCGACATGCAGCAATTCGCTGCATCGCTTGTCACTCTCAGCATGTTAATGAAGAGCCCTAAGTTAGCTTAGTCAGCCTAGAGGAGCCCGAGCCCTTCTATTGAAAATTATTCTTGTTAGGTATAACTTAGCATTATCTGCCTGAGACATAGCAATTTGCTGTATGACTTTTCACTCACAGCCAGGTTATGATGAGCCTGAAATAAGCTTTATCGGTCTCCAGAGGCTCGAGCCCCACTTTTCGAAGTAAGCCACGATATGGAATGCCCAGCACTACCACGGCGAAATCATTTTACAGAAAAAACGGCACAGGAGCGACAAACCCAACAGTAAACACGATATTATCGTAAACTGTTTGCGATAATTAACGGTTTTTTTTTCTGAAATGAAATTATCACAAAACTGTACACGATAAAAAGCGTTGGAGTCCTGACGTTAATTGAGACGAAACAAAAACTGTATGTTTCGTACAGAAGCGTGTGTTTTTTTCGCAGACCGTCGACATTGCGAACGCAGACAGGAACAGAAAAAAACTGCTTGACATGCGTAGCAAGCACAGGCTGCGACAGAGCGATAATATCGCACATAATATGAACCAAAGGACGATTTTAACGTCCGCAGGAGTGGAATCAAACCTCCACCGCAAGAGTGAGTAACGGGGAGCTGGCCTTTACGATATTATCAGAAACGGTATACGTCAATTTCGTCACTGCGCTTGGGATTATCAGTAAACGACCGAGGTATTTATATGGAGTGAGCGCTGTACGTAAAGTTCGCGGAGGACAAGCCAGGACCACCCCAACAGGTATCGATGGGCAACGTTCTCACATATCCAAATAAGATCTTTCCTGCACGGGCAACTGGCGTAGTTCCGCAGCCACCCGCACAGGCAAGTCGAGTGGCAGACATGCCCGCACACGCGGATGCGGAGTAGCCGCCACCCACCCAGGCCCTCGAGGCACGCGGCGTACGCGCCAACCTCCAGCTGCACATGCACGTCTAGTGGCAGACATGCCCGCACACGCGGATGCCGCGTAGCCGAACCTCACCCAGACCCTAAAGACACGCAGTGTACGCTCCAACCTCCAGCTGCACAGGCACGTCGAGTGACAGACATGCTCGCAGATGCGGAGGCAGCGCAAACGACCCTCGCCCAGGTCCTCGAGCCACACTACGCGCGCACCATCTTTGCGCTGCCGCCTGGCGCCATATGAAATTAGATTTACTTCCTCGAATCTGAATACCACATGAATAAGCTACGGACCGACAATGACAACAAAAGCTGAGCAATACGAGCTCTAACATTTAATTAAAGGTCTCAGGCAGAGCGCGGGGGATAACCAGAGAAACTGTCGCGGATAAAGAACTTACCACCTGCGAGAACACCGCATCTAGGACCATGCTTCACAACACGTGATGATATACCATTGGTGGGGCCTTCCGCGGCAACCCCACAACAGCCACCTTCTTCAACTGACTCGCACTGACTCATCACCGCAACTGGCACCACTGATTCATCGTAAACGTGAGCATTCAATACCAAGGCACCAAATATCCTCTCCTCGGAATCACTGACGCAGTTCAAAGAATTCGAAGATACCTGCAAAGATCGTGAGTAATCCATAGTGCCCAGGGTAGGCCTTACACCGTCTCCATTGCTGTAGCAACATGGCGCTATTAGCATGCCAACTGATTTGTCCTGCAGCCCATGACAAACCATGCCTATGACAGGAGGTTGACGATTCAAACCCATCGCAGGCTTCACTGTTGAACCTATCTGGAACATACCGATAACACACCAGAAAGTAAAATCCTTTCCAAAGGTTGGTGAACATTCCTGTCGTTCTGGGCGCAGTTCCACGAATGGTATCTTCCATGTACTGCTAAGCCTCTCCAAGCAGTTCTCCGCCACTCGAATAACACTGCCGACTACAATCGTTCGCAAGAAATTATCTTGCCCACCGCGATGAGGGACGCGCCTGGTTGTAGGCAAAGATGATAGCAATTGCCTGCGGAGTGACCCTACCCACACCAAACTATGACGATTTGTCGTGTTCTCTGCCGTACCCTGGATGACATTCCTCTGATCGGAGGACCGGACAGCGTTATCCCAGAGTTCTTCAACTTCTTCCACTACCTTTTGAGGCACGACGGCACGTATTTTCGCAGTATCTCGTCGGAGCACGGAGTAACTAACGTCAGCGGCCCACACCTTTGCTCCTTCTCCCAAACTTCCCGGTCTCTGCCCTCCTCCTACCAGCTTTACTCCGTGCTTCTTAAGGAAAGTCGGATTAAACTCGTTCGGTCCGATGACGTTCCTCACTTTCAACTCCATTTCACAAGACAAGCCGTTTCGAATACAAAACAAGTACTCCTCCTCCCCGAAGAGGAACCTCACCATAGCCAATAAGGACCCCTTGTCGTGATTAAGAGCTCCTTCGTAAGTCATGGCAATACGTCCACTCCAGTCCGTGAACGCTGCGGCCGACATGGCAGCGATTTGAGTATCAATTCCAGAACTTCTACCCATCGATGATTTCGTAGGCCCGTGTCTAACCTCGAATGCAAGTTCGGCTATCTTAGCCAAATGCCCCACATTACCCAATACTGTCGCACCCAACTCAGTCAACTTATGCACGTTGGGAGTGTCTACAGTCGACCTCGCTATCTCACTAGGGTCAAACGGCTGTCCATTCTCAACCTTGCGCGAATTCGCACCACGCCTCCTACCATTACCATAACTAGCAGCGGAAATCGCCACAGCATCAGAGTCGTCATCAGGTACTGAGGATAAGTGACCGCTCGCACGCGTCGTTCCATCTTTGCAGGCAGAGGCTACCGCAGACACGTAACTCCTTATCTTTTTTTGCATGAAAGGCACATACGCCGAACCGTACTTGAACCAAATCTTGCCCTCTTGCACCCAAGTAAGGGAAATTATATCAGATATGAGCTTGACAAGATGTATAGCAGTAGGGATAGCCAAGTCCTTCTGCTTTCCAACCAGAGTCGGTCTCGTCTTCCTCTCCGGATTCTTCGCAACAGCCGTGAGACTCCGCTCCGCAAAAAGTGAAACACAATACGACTGCGACATGCTCATTGTGTTCAGTCCAACACTAGAGTCGGGGTTGACGAACTGACTCTGGACTGGTAAACCACAGGCTTGCATGTAATTCGTGAGATACGTGTTCACATTAACTCTGTCTTCGTCAGTCATAAGACGAAGTGCAAATTTCATTGCTCCTTTGAATAGCCCCACAACCAAATGCTCGACACCAGGGAACAGAGCTGTGTACGGGCAGAAAGTCCCCGGATAGAGACAAGTACCGTCCTCATTTTTGGGTAACTCATCATTGTCTCGCGCTGCTTCGTAACGTTGCCGAAAAAGGTGAAATGGCAACGTCTCTGGCCCGGAAGACATGCAATCTTCTTCGGCAGGTTCTGCATCATCATCTTCGACGTCACCACTGATATTTGCATCACTTGGCGATACAGAGGACGCCTGCGCTCCAATTCTTTTCACGACCTGCATTCCGATTGCCAGAAGCTCCTCATCAGGCGGACAAGCATCACGAACTGCTTGATGATTCACTGCCGTACGTCTGGAGACCTGCAGCCCACTGTCAGTATGCTGCGAAGCATAGCGATGTGAAACCCGAGCTTTCGCAGCTGCCCCTTTCTTGCCACCCTTACGTAACCCCTTCCCAGCCTCACTTGGCAGTTTGTACCGGCATAAAGTGCATGGTGTGCTTGAGATGTGTCCTTGTGTGTCCAGCACTTGGGTCAGTGCAGGGGTATCTGCCAAACCACCCACTAAATCAAGAAACACCACGACCTCTTCACCATCAGCGGTCCAGCATCTAACTCCTCTAACCATCAGACCAAACACCTCTCCGAGAACGATAACACACAAATCTCTTACGTCGGACCCCGGTGGCCCTACACTCAATACTCGAATAGCTGACGCACTTCGACGCTCTTCGGGAGAGAGATTGAGCAACTGCGCGTATACTCCTTCCACTGACGACCCTCTAGTTGTACCCTGCGTGAACCCATCCCAATACAGTACAATTCGATACATGACGTAGCGTAAACCACCCCATTTCGCACCAAGGCGGCCTATTGTTGGAAGAGCGGCCTTGCACTCAGCACGAACATGTGGCTCCAAGTACCCGTGACGATCAAATTCGAGACTATTACCATTAGTACTTATTTCGTTGATCACGACAACCTTGCATGATCTCCGCATGAACAATTTCGTTCTCCCCCGCGGTCCTCTCAGAGAAGTTGGAGTCTTAAATACCTTTGATCGACAAACTTCATCATCAACCGATGTTCCGTATGGACAATTATCATTCTCAGTGTCACTTGCACTCCTTGCAGAAGCTGTTCGAATGGCATCAATGGCAACGATGATATTTTCGACGACGTACACAAAAGTGCTCACTACCGAGGGATCGTTCCAGAAACGATTGACGACTACAGCATAGATAGTATCACTGGGAACTCCGGCGCGGAATTTGTCGCAAGCACACGACGACGGACAAACACGCCCGTGTCTGATCAACGATACTGTGTCACCGGCTTTCAACGGTGAAAAAGGCAAGGTTGGCTTACTGTGATTAGACCGACCCGTCGGTAAATTCCCGCAACGATTTACACCGTCGCCTTTCCGACCATAAGAAGCGAACGAAAGCAAAGACATGAGGTGTACTTCGTCATCTGTTGCGAAACTGCTTAAAGATCTGTACTCCCTGCGAAAATTGCTTTGCAAAACCTTAACATTTTCACACGTTCGTAGGCCAGCAATGACGACTTCCTGCCGATCACATATGTCCACACACGTCTCATTCACTTGGTTCCACGTCCCCGACCCATCAACCATCCAAACAGCGACTATCCTTCCCTCGAACGTCGTACTGTCGGACCTTGTCTCTGCTGCAGCTGCATTGAACACGAAAGCGCTTCCAGGGGATATCGAGCCATTTTCATTATCAGAACTGATAAGCGGCAGTTCCGCACATTCATGAAACAGGACATCATCCGATGCGTCGAACGCATTCTCAGTTATTATACAAACACAATCGTTAACTCCTGCAGAGGAACGTTTCACCTTATCCTCCATTACAGCGTACTCTTCCTCGAAATGGCCAGAGACAGGCGAAGGTGTCTCCCACATTTCGTCGAGAGGCACTAGTGCGTCTATTCTCTTAGTGAAGTTGTGTTGCACACGCCTCGCAGCTACAGCTGGAATCTGGTATATCGAGAACGGATCGGTTTCTTCTTTCGCGGCCTCCTTCACAATGGAACGGTAGATCCCCGGCGTGAGCATGTCGAACTTGATTAGGCTCTCCAGAGATGTCACAGCGACTACACCGCCGGAATCCGATCCCCTCACTTCGATTGGAACCGATCGTCCGCCCGGAACTGAGCCAGAACCAGTTGCATCTACCGGTGCATCAGCTGCTTCGCCTTCCATAGTACTATTCTTCGAAACCTTGTTTTTTTGCAACAAAAGTTTGGCCTTCACCGAAGCTTTAGCTTTCATCGTCTCTTTCACGATCTTAAACCCACCCACCTTTTTCGTGTTAATAGGTACAAGATAGTATGCCAAATGAACAGTCACAAAACCAAGCAACGACGGCAGAAGTCTCTCAATTGTACGGCGCGAAGGTGCGATGAAAGGTCCTTTCTTCATTTCATAACAAGCGACGTCGTCATTCCCATCATCACCGGAGACGAGGACAGCACGTCTCCAAACATTGTCCCCCAGAAATTTAGCATTTGCCACTGATAAAGACATTAATCTGACCATCTCATCGTAATCCTTTCCCCTCCAGCGCTTGCTGCCGACCAAATGAAGAATTCCCCACAATTTCATGAAAGAATTAATTGCCTCCGATTTCGTTTCGCCAAGAACAGTTGCAGAACTTTTCATAGCGGACGTCATCATAGCCAATCGTCTGTCATTATCGTCCTTTGACCCATACACCGCTTGTACCGCACTGTCACTCCACAGCACCGCATCTGCGGCAGCGTTGGTAGCTTCAACTTCGACGCTTCGTGCATCGCCAGGTACAGCAAGATCTCTTTCTCCGTCAACAGAGGATGTGGAGGAAGATGAATCTCGATCCCCATCATCTCCGGGTTGCCCATCTCGCAGGAACGAGAACATTTGTCCCAATTTCAACCGCTTCACACCTTTCCTCGAATGAGAAACGTCCAACCCACCCTCATAGCATGGGAATTCTTCCAAAAGGCCATTATTCCTAACGCCCGGCGACCGACTTTCTTCAAGTTGTCCAGACGGAACACCTTCTTCACCAAGTGAATCTGATTTGTTTCGTGCAAACATTGCAGCAGCGCTGGAATCGAATCCATGGTTATCACGATCAGACCAATTCGAAAGGTCTACCCCATTTAGAAAACTTTCATATGGAGGCGTGTTCATGACACCAGAACCACCACGCTCCTCTTCACAGGCATCGTCTTCCGCTAAACCTGCGATATCTCTGCCATCTCCATCTTCAGAGCTAGTGACAATTCTTTGCTTGAAATTGCGCCGACTTCTTTTCCTCGATGATCGGCCGTATCCTGACATGACCGCGTCACCATAGTCAGAATCACTATCACTAACTCCCATTGAAGCAGAAGAAGTACACCTGAAAGCGAAGGAACCAACACCTATTCCCTGGTTGATTGCGTCTCCAATAGTAACATGACTTCTACCCCCTAGGTGACGAAGTACAGAAATCCGAGAGAGAGGTTGAGCAAACGTATGAGACATTATCATATGATGATGCTATCACAACATGTTGTGCTTATACACATGTGCAGCATGCTTGCTGCAGCAAGCATGCTCGGAAGTAAATCTTACCCAAACTTTCTCTTATGTTTAGCATTCAGATTACACACAGACATGAGTATAATCAGACAGGAGACAATCCAATGGCATACAGCGAAAGTACACGTGCAGTCAGTTCATGCGTGAAGGGATATTAATTGTGTTATTCGAGCAGCCCAACATGCAACAACTGTTAAGTAAGACAAGCGCTGTCCTCACTTTCACAAACAACTAAGATACATTCTTATACCCACGAATCCTTCAACAGCTTCAGCTGCGCTTCAATAAATCCTCCGTCCTCTTTCTCTCCAAAGTCAGCATCTGCTCCCCTCGTGTATATGGCATTAGTAAGTGGGACTGGTGCAGTTTTGTTCTTGAAGTAACAATGACCACGTTGGAGGTCCTTTTGCACTACAACGGCGAGCACCAAAGGGTCACAGCTTCCGTCGCACGAGCATACATTCTCCCCCGGCGATTGAGGGCAACCGCAATCGTTGGCCATCAACGCAGAAATCACCTGAAGAACTTCCTTGGCCCAAACGTCTCCTTCCATCGAAAGGCGCACGATAGACGCCAGATATGAATCACCGGCGTGGGGTAAGTCACTTCGCATAGTCGCTACTGAGTAAGGCGGGATATACAATTGAGAATACTTCGCGTCCTTGGTTGCTGCGTCGAATGTACGATCGGCTGCATTCATAAAGTTCATACCACCTTTGATAATTCGGATCGTGGCACCATGCTCGCCCGTCACAATTGCGAATAAGCCGACATCCGAGTCATCACCACAAGTTCCTGGCTGAAGTGACTCCGTCCCCGCTGACACTAACGGGAGGTCAACGTGCTGACGCTGTGCTGGACAACCTAAATGCATATTACACTTACATTTCGGGCCCGACGCGATTTTCAAACCGGGACTGATGCTCGCCAGCATCTTCGAACCCCATGCAGACATTTCTAACAAACTTGAGCTTGGGTTTCCCACCTTATCATCTGCAGACAAACGACTGATCACTGCTGCTAACATACAATCTCCCACACCTTTGGAGACATAAGCCCCATGTTTTGGATTTCTGCCTGTTCTACACCCGTTCGCTTCGCCCAGACGATTAATGGCATCAGGCAAAGTCATTGCGCGACCAAACCTAGTACCATGCTCACAGCTACCATCAGATGGTGCGTTGATAATCGACTCCCAGACTTGCTTACCAGTTGCAGAGTTAACTTTCATATTCACCGCAGGGACGAAGTCAGCGTAATACGGCTTACCACCCAATATAACAGTACCGTCAGCACTCCGCGGGAGACATGCTTCTTCGAATATTGTGGCGCCTGAGCCGTAAAGCTCTGCACGCCTAGCTGCTTCTCCCAGAAAAACAAAATCACGTCTTAAATCAATACGAACAGCAGCATCTGCAGGCGCTGACAACCACCTACACGTCGTTTTGCGACAATTTCTTGGATCCAAGAAAACACGGCGGGCGTGCTCACCAACTTCTTCAAGCTTTGTGGAGTCCATTACATACGGGGCAACATTTCCGTGTATCTCCCCATAAGTAGTACGTGAAATACAAGAAGGAAGCTTGCCCAGTCGATCATTGAACTGTGAACGCTTCTCAATTTCGTCTGGTTCAGCGCCAGTTTCAGAGTTCCACACTGCGCCTCTAACGGGGTTTCTATTGCCGAAGCTAATTACAAGTTCAGCGACTGCACTGCTCATGGCCGTATTTGCTGCATGTCTCGCTGAATTGGAAGAATGCACTCCGGCAGTAGTATCTGTATTGTCCAATTCAATACCTTCTTCAGTATCAAAAAGTTCCGTATCAGTGGCTGTTACTTCTGTTCGCTCATTTCCAACACGGGTCCTCTTAGATACAGATTCGCCGATAGGTTTCGTTGATGGTTTCTTTTCTTCCCGAGGTCTGGTCTTCTTCTGTCTTTTTCCGTTCTTAGTCTGTCGAACTTTTCTTGACGAGGCAGGTTGGGTAAGACTTCGGTCGCCGTCGTCAATGGGTTTTTTTCCACCGGCTTCAGGAAAGATAGGAGGAGCTTCAGGCCTGGGATGGTGTCTGCTGAAATCATGCACCCGTTCTTCACAGAATCGCACACGCTTCGCATCTTCCGCTGAAAGCACACCGTAGATACGCCCGCATTTGCCCTCCATCCTTCTATGCGCTTCTTTGAAGTTCGAAATGGCTTTCTTCGCCATTGCTTTCCAGTCCAATCGTATGCGATCCCATGTCGAATGATCTGGCTCTAGTTCTGTGAAGTGATGCATAACAGAACAAAGGTTCTGATTTGCCGCCTGCAATGTCCGTGACTCAATCTCTACACGCCGCTCCCTCACACGTAACACTTCGTTTCGCAAGGTTCCTTTGCACACAATTCCGAGTAAGCTTTCTTCAGAACCAAGACCGTCATAACAAGAAATTAAACGATCAATTTCGCGAGGGTTAACTCCTGAACCATAACGTCTCAGAGTCCACATCATCACGTTCGGCTTCAAAACAGCACTAGAGACTGACCCGACAATAGGAGCCGCGGTTTCTAACACGAGGTTCATTCCCAGATAAGTCGCCATAGTACCGAACTGCAACGCCGGACCTACCTCGCGCAGCAGTGCTTCGTACAGCTCTGAGATAAGATTCGACAAAGCGCGAATGGCAATCGGATGGGGTTCGCCAACTGTGTCGGTCCTCTTGGGTCTCATCAAGTCACCAGAAATTAACCGTCTTTCCAGAATTCGTAGGACATTGAAAATATGGCACTTGCCTACACCGTCGGAGACCAAATCTCGGGTTCGATACAGAACAATATGAAGTGCACCAACTGAACAGAAAAAAGAGCATGTCGAACTGCACTTGTGAACAGCATGCAAAACCTTGTCGACGTTCGGGCACATATGCTCCGCCCACGCTAGTAGCTCGTCTGCTGCAGACCCACTGACTTCGTCCTTCGTATACATGATAACCACGCATGCCGATTGCATATCGCAGGTTTTGGAAAACGCGCTTTTCGTACTGGCGTTGACTAAAGCTGCAGTGAAGGCGTTCTTGAGTGCACCCGCTGTCGTAATCCTATCCTGAGATCCCAGCTGCACTTCCTTGTCTATGGCAATGGCGAAGCGTCTCACAGACCGGACTGCGTCGCTTGTGTTCATAGGCCGGATTCTCTCCGAGGCTGTGAGATGAGCGATGGAATTCAAAACATCCAAAGACGGCAGCGGCTGCTCTCCTTCATCAACCAGATAAGTGACGTTCGTATTCAACAAGCTAACACGGTTTTCAGCCACGAGAGAAACTAGAGCTGTATGTCGAGTGGTCTCACGTAAAACACAGTAGCGAACACACGCTGGACCTCTCCAGTCCGCCGTTAGAAGATTATTTGTAGCCACATAAAGGTGGAATCTGGCGGCGTCTATTTCAGCTGCGCTCACGTGACACGTCGTCAATAGAGAACTTAATTTCGATGAGAAGCGTGCGACGTCATCTTCCACAAGTTTTCCTTGCACTGAAATTTCTCCTACAGACAGTTTTCTGACAAAGACAGGGCTTTCCTGGTCTTTCCACACGTGGAGCTGCTCGGAACAATTATCCGCTATTATCTTCTCCCGCGCAGCAAAATGAGATGCCAATTGAGGTAGGGGCCTATTGGATTGGAAGCGACTGAACGGGAATGTCATCACCATTGACGGGTTCAATTCTTGTAAATTCATTATTCAATAGTCGTTAAACCTTCAGATGGTCGCAAGAAGCTTTGTTTCGAACGCAGGGTGTAGGACTGGGGCGGCCTCTTGAAGCTTCGTGGACGAATAGGAGTTGGCACGCAGGCTTTGAGAAGTCGCTCCGAACGAAATACTTCGTTGTGGAGCAGCCTTCAATCTCTGCGCTGGGCTGGCGGCAAGGTAGACTAGTGGGCGCGCAGGCTTTGAGAAGTCGCTCCGAACGAAATACTTCGTTGTGGAGCGGCCTTCAATCTCTGCGCTGGGCTGGCGGCAAGGTATAGTAGTGGGCGCGCAGGCTTTGAGAAGTCGCTCCGAACGAAATACTTCGTTGTGGTGCGGGCTTCAGACTCTGAGCTGGGCGGGCCGCACGGTAGAGTATTAGGCGCGCAGGCGTTGAGAAGTAGCTCCGAACGAAATACTTCGTTATGGAGCGGGCTTCAGACTCTCCGCTGGGCGTGCGGTGAGGTGGATGAGTGGGCGCGCAGAAGTAGCTCCGAACGAAATACTTCGTTATGGAGCAGGCTTCAGTATATCAAATGAGCGGGCGTCGCGGTGGAGGTGTGGGCGCGCAGGCGTTGAGAAGTAGCTCCGAACGAAATACTTCGTTGTGGAGCGGGCTTCAAACTCTCCGCAGAGTGGGCGTCGAGGTGGGCGTCGAGGTGAAGGTGAGGGCGCGCCGACGTTGAGAAGGATGGTTGCAGACGAGAAAGTTCAACTTACAGTAAAGTTTTGATTTTTGTCAAATCGGCCGTATCATACTGTACGGTCTGTAACGGATTTGAGATGAATGTATGACACAGAGCCCACGTTACCTCACGTGGGACCACATGGTATTCCGCAAGACTGCAGCAATTGGAACTATCATTGTCTCTCCCCTCGCTGCGATCGCTCCTGCGATCATGCAACTATATTAGCTTAGCTTACGATAGCTTCCTCTTAGAGGATGACCACGAATTTACTACGAAACCATGAATATATATACTTAGCGTATTGTTTCCCACACTTTACCCTTTACCTTTGACATAGCCCTGCCCGTTAATCAGACACCGGATGGGTTCCATGGCTGCTACGGGTGGTTCGGGATTAGTGCTGATTGCCTTTAGCAGGTCAGACGTTTCCATGAGCGCAACCTCCGTCCGCCACGCCTCGAAGGATCGGCACGCGGCGTATAAGCGACTCGTCGTCGCTTTATCCAACTTTGCTTTTGCTAAGAGGCTTAGTCGAACTCTTTTACCACCTTCAAAAAAAGCCCCTTTTCAGGAACATCCATCGGATGCCGTCCATCTGGCCTGCAACAAGCTCCTGGCCTTACAGCCAAGACGGCCACGTCTGTAAACATTGAAAGCCAGATTGGTACCCATATACCCATGATTTTGTAGGTTCGACTTTTTGGCTTTTTGGCCATAATCCCAAGTGGTCGTATAGAACTACTATGGAAAAACTATGGCGCTAATGATCAATCATTCTTGCTGTTCTAAGCTAAAAGCTCACCCCTCTCAGACACAAAAAGCGAGTGATTATATTCAAGCAGCGTTGAAAATTTATTAAGAACTTTAGAAGGAAACTTTACAATGCTTTACTTTACCTAGGTAAAGTAAAGCATTGCTAAAGTTTCCTTCTAAAGTTAAGCTTAAATAAAGCTTTACTTTACCTTTACTTTAGCTTTACTTTACATCTTCAGGTATTTGCTAAAGTAAAGGATTCTTTACTT
>JAUKWC010040887.1:0-12500 GCA_032356245.1 Endocladia muricata | reverse complement strand
TCGTCTGTCGCGGCCTTCGGACGTCCACCCTTACGGCCTCGAGCCGCAGCGGCCTTGAGACCGGCAGAGGTCCGCTCGCGGATCAGATCGCGCTCGAACTGGCCGAGGGCACCGAAGATGTGGAAGACCAGCCGTCCTGTCGGCGTAGTAGTGTCGATATTCTCCGTCAAAGAGCAGAAGCCGACCCCTCTGCCCTCCAGTTCGGCGACGGTCTGCAGAAGATGCGTCATGGAGCGGCCCAACCGGTCGAGCTTCCAGACGACGAGCGTGTCGCCGTCGCGCAAGAAGCGCAGCGCCTCGTCCAGACCAGGACGCTCCACCTTCGCTCCTGAGACCCCGCGATCCTCGAACAAGCGCACGACCCCGGCGGCGTCGAGGGCATCGCGTTGAAGGGCGAGATCCTGTTCAGTGGTCGACACTCTGGCGTAGCCGATCAGAGGCATAGGTCGTGGCTTTCAGATATTACGGGTAGTCAGATGGCCCTGTTGAGCATGCTCCCCTCCTTTATGTCCGATAAGTTGTCCATCAATCAAGTTGTCCGGTTTTCCATCCATACGATAGTTTTCGGACTTTCGGTACGTTATTCCGAGAAACGAGCGTTTGATGGACAGGGGTGTTGAAGGCATGATTCAAAAGATGGCTTCCACCTCAAGGCAGCATGAGTTATATAGTGACATACAATGCCTTATGGCAAAGCCAGAGCTTATGACAAAAATGAGAGTAGACGCAATGACAGAGACAATCGATCTGCGTGTCGGGGCAAATGGAAGAATGGTCCTTCCCAAGGCCTTGCGACAGGCGATGGGTCTGGCGGGAGAAACGAAGGTGATCGCGACGCTCGATGGCGAGGAGCTTCGCTTGACCCCCATCCATCACGGAGCACGTCGCGCTCAGGAGCTATATCGTCTGCATGTCAAGAACGACCAGTCCGCCGATGACTTCCTGGCAGAGCGTCGCGCGGAAACGGATGCAGAGGAACGCGAAGGCGATCCGGCCGATGCAGTTTCGAGCAAAGGCTCGACCGGACCATGACATCCGTTGTCCTGGATGCCTCCGCTGTCATCGCCCTCGTACGCGATGAGCCCGGAGCCGATCGTGTTGCCGAGCATTTGGGAAATGCCGTCATTTCCGCCGTCAATTTTCAGGAGGTTGTCAAAGCCCTGCTCCTGCGCGGCTTCGAGATCGATGTAATCCGTGAAATCCTCGAAAACCTGCGTTTGGATATCCGCCCTCACGATTCCGAAGCTGCATTCGCAAGCGCGCTTCTAGTCGGCGAGACAGCTCAGTATGGGCGCGGCTTGGGCGATCGGACCTGCATGGCGCTTGGGATTGCCTTGGCCTGCCCAGTGCTGACTACCGACCGGGAATGGAAGAAAGTGAAGGTCGATGGATTGGTGATCGAACATCTGCGCTAGCTAGATCGCCCTGCCCCGTTCAAATGGATCAGAACCTCTGTACGGAAAACGCATGTTTTCCGACACTCAAACCCACGTTCTCCATACGTCCGCTTATGTAGGAGATTCAACAAAACTGTGTCGGAACCCCGTATAGGTCGAGCTCACTGTGGCAGCAGCGTAAGAACGCTCCTACGCCTTCCCTGCCCTTCCGCACATGGGTGCTACGAAACCAGAGGGGCTTTTACCCCATGGGCTTTTTTTTTAGATCATCAATTGCAAGATCGATGCATATCACCGCTACAGGACTATAACGTGATAAGTCAGGTTTCAGATATAATAGAGAAGCAATAAGTTCCTCCAGAGATTTATGGTTAAGCGTGCTACTATCTTGATCTTTAATCATTATGCCCGTCCTTCATTGCTTTCGAAAGCACCGGGACGGTGCCATTCTCCTTCTTTGCGCAGAATAATGTGCGCGCCGGCATAGGGCGTAATGGCGTGCGCCGATGGTTCCGCGATCATATCTCCTTCGCGATAGGTACGGTCCGTTTGGTAGGAAATTGAATTGGTATTACGTAAGATGAATCCTGCACGCCGCCAGATCGGAAATACAGCCTCTTCCGTTTGACCGTAAAAACGCTCATAACCCTTGTCACGTCCATAATCGATGCCTGCTCGGACAATGCGCGGCCCAATGGACGTACCCCGAAAACGCGGGAGAACGGCCAGCCGTTCAATCTTAGTAAAGCTAGCGAAGAAGCGAAGTCGCAATGTTGCTGCTGGTTCACGTCCAATATAGCCAATCAAGTGTGCGGCGCATAGATCGTTGCCATCCGCATCTTCTTCATAAGGCATATCTTGCTCCGGCAGATATGCGGCGGCTCTCACAGCCATGACCCTCAATAGCTCATCCAGTGTGTGGACAATCTTGATCCCCACGGTTTTTTCTTGCGTATTTTCTGGATCGTAGCTGGCATAAGATGGCGCGCGCGCGTGAGGTTCGTAGGCAAGTATATCGCCTTCGTGAGAGGAAGCGGGTCGTCTCTTAAATGCCATTAGCTCTGGCCTATAGTGGCCATCAATGACGGTAGTATCCTCAAAGCCCAGCGAAATGAAAAGCTTTGCAGCACGGGGGTTTGCCGCCTTGCAGTACAAATTTGCTTGTTTGAAGCGATTTTTATTGAACAATGCCATGGCATGGCTAATTCCGCCTGCCGTTTTATGACAAATATGGATACCCCAGATATATAAAGAAACAGGTCGCTCACCGCGCTTGCAAATCAGTGCAAGATCAGGGGTGATGGTATTTAACCGTCCCTCTGCCAAAGCGATATGGCCAGCAGAGTTGAGAGGCAGAAAAGCGATGCAACCCAGAATGCCGCTTACCCGGTTCTTGAAAGTAATGATGGTTTCAAAATTATGTCTAAATACTTTTAACACAGTTGAAAGCGTTGCCGCATCGTCAACATCATTACCAAAACGTCGTACAATATTTCCAATTGCGATCTCATCGGATGCAATTTGTTCGACGCCGCGTCCGTACCTCTCTACGCTTATTTCACTAAGATGCCGGGAGTGTTCTGCGACCACGACCATTTTTATTTTCCCACACTGGATGATGGGAGAACAGTAAAAAAAGGTGGCAGAGCCGATAGAACATGAAACGGAACACAGTGATGGCGACAATGGAACACCTCTCACAGCTTGGCAATGCGTTTTCTTGGGATCGCTTGCGTTACTTCTTGGTGGTTTGTGAAGTGGGGAGTTTCCGCCGCGCATCCGAAACTCTCGGAGTTTCCGTGAACCGCGTAAGACGGAACATTGAAACGCTAGAAACAGAGCTTAGCGTTATTTTGTTTGTACGCTCACACATAGGCGTTGAGATGACGCCCGATGCACGTTCCGTTTACTCCGTTGGCATCGAAATTCAAGAGCGCGTCGGATTTTTAGGCAATTTGACAGCACGCAAATCTTCAACAGCCGAAGGACTGGTCAGGGTAACTGTAACCGAAGGCCTAGGGACATTTTGGATCACACCAAAGCTGAGAGATTTTACGGAACGTAACCCGCGTATACGTCTGGACTTGCGCTGCGAGATGCGGGTTCCTGATCTTTCACGTTTGGAAAGCGACGTGGCGATACAATTCGAAAAGCCGCGTGATGAAAACCTAATATGCAAGAAGATTGCTTGCCTTCATCTCTTGTTCTTTGCGAGCCGCGATTATATCGCGAAACACGGGGCGCCTACAACTTACACTGAATTATCAGATCATCGCTTTATTCATTTAGTTGCTGATCAAATTCCATCTCATATTCTTAATGAAAAGGCGGCTTTTGATCCACATTTAAAATTTGCAAAGTTTATCGTAAATACATCTAGCGTTCAAGTCATGGCCATCGCGGAAGGAGCAGGTGTTGGTGTATTACCATCATACGGAGCCGCACTGAGCACAAGATTGGTGCCTATTCAGTCAGAGTTCCTAATATCCCGCCCCGTTTGGCTTGTTTATCATCCTGACGTGATCCGACTTAAGCGTGTTCGTATGGTCGTGGACTGGCTTACAGAAGCGTTTAGTCCAAAAATTTATCCCTGGTTTCGCGACGATTTTATTACTCCTGATAACTTTACGGACGACTTAATTGGTATAGAAATGTTTCAAAACTCGATTGGCTGGCAATCTAACAGGTAGAACGCTCAAACATAAATCTGTGCATATGATCATGCTGGGGCTGAGTGATGTGCTGACTGGTTTGGCGGCCCCATCGTGGCGAGATGCGCGATCTGGTGCGCTGGTGCGGAGCATTCTATGCCTAGACGATGTTCGGCATCGCCGACTTGATCGTCGCGCCGGTGTCGGCGGCGATATTCTCCTTCGGCGTAGACGGACAGGACATGATCTTCGCGATAACCGCTATCCCGCTGTTCCTCGGCCCCCTCTTTGGCATCCTGATCCAACATCATGACTTGGCGCTTGTTCAAACTGCGCTTTAGTCGCACAAAAGATACGCTGGGGCGCACTCACTCGAAAACCTCCGCAATGGAACGCGTAGACGGTTCCGTTTGGGTTGTTCAAAAGTTTCGAAACACGATCTGGAACAGCTCTGGATCCTGTTGGAAAACGGGTTCCGTCACTTTTCGGTAATCCAAAATTGTGACCATTCTCTCGACCGTGCGCTATGGTACGGCGCGCAGCGCCGAAGGGGCAGGGGTGGGCGCGGCCCTTTTGGGGGCCAAAAAAGAACGCTCGGTGCGCTCTTGGGCGTATCGATCCGCTCCCCTCCCCTGCCTTGTACTTCCTGCCAAGCGTTCGGATTGAACCGTGCGCAAGTGCCCTGAGAGATCGGCCCAGTCGATCCCTCAGCGCTGGCATCGGGACGAAAAAAGACCACGCTCTCGCGCGGCCTTCTCTTTGCTCTCCGTGTTGCCGGTTAGGCTGCTGTGGCCTGCTTGCCTTTCCGGGTGTTCGGGCTGGATTTGGTTTTTACGTGTTCCGGGGGCGTGTCGCCAAGCGGACGCCACACGGGAACGCGGGCAAGCTGGGCTTTCTGTCCGATGTTTTCCGAAATACCGTTACCGGGGAAGATCAGGACGCCACGGGGCTTAAGCGCAAGAATCGCGTCGTTGCGCTTGAACGGTGCCGAGCGTCCATCGTTCTTGAAGTCGGGACGGAAAGCGACTTGCGGAACGCCTCGCGACTTTGCCCAAAGGGCGGCGATGTGGTCGCAACCCTTGGTCGATCCGCCATGAATCAGAACCATATCACCCACTCGGTCGCGCGACTTGTCCAGCGCGGCGAAGATTGCGGCGTGGTCGTTGTAGTCCTGCCCTCCGGCGATGACGATTTTCGACCCTTCGGGGGCGAGTGCTTCGGTTTTCCGTGCTTTCGCTGCTGCGAGATAGTCGCGCGAGTCGATCATGGCGGCGGTGACGGGGGAGGCGGTACGGCTGCCGGAACGGGGGAACCATGCGCGGCCCGTCTGTTTTTCGTAGCGGGTCGCGGCGTGTTCACGCATGAAGATGAAGGCGGTTTCCCGTTCCTCGGTGTTCTCGTATTCGCGCTGTGCGTCCTGCAACTCGACGTCCAGAACCTCGCTCCCGTCCTGCTGGCTGACAAGATCGCGGATGACTTCGCGGTACTGGTCACAATCGCGGGTCATGCGGTCGGCGCGCTGGTGGTACAGGTTGACCATACCCCACAAAATCGGCTCCATATCGGCGGCAAGTGCGGAGTCGGTGAAAGCCGTAATAATTCCGTCAAATGCCATGTCTACGGCGTCGGTCTGCAAGGTGTCGTCGCTTGGAATGTCAAATTCTGCATGGTCGCCAACAAGGCCAAAAACTTCGATCTGCGGCATTGCGTAGCAAACGCACCAAAGCCCTGATACCAGAACCCCGTTGAATCCGCTATGATTTTGGGATGGAATATGAACACACAATCCACGGCCTGCTGCGAAAGCGGACGGACATATCGCAAGACATAGACCGTCACCGCGCAGAACTTGCCAATCTGTCGGACAACCTCACCAAGATCGAATCGGCGCTGGCGGTGTTCGGCCACCAAGACTTTCAGCCAGCACCAAAGCCCCGCACGTTCCTGTTCAAGCGGAACGAACTGCGAATGCATATCCTGAACCAGCTACGGACGGGGCCAAAGACCATCCGCGAACTCGCACAGTACGCGCTGGACAAGCGGGGGCTGGAGCAAACCACCCAAATGCAGACCCGCGCGCACAAGGCCGCTGGCAAGACCGCTGCACGGCTTGGCGAGCAGGGTATCGCGAAGTCATCTATTGGCCCGGCAGGGGTGCTGATTTGGGAGATGGTGCAGCGTTGAGGTTGACTCAGAGCAGGTTTGCAACCCTTATCCGACCCCATGACAGGATATATTGCCTACATTGATGAATCAGGGTGTGACGGTTTCGAATTCGACCGCGGCTCGACTGACTTTCTAGTTCTAGGAGCGGTAGTGTGTCGCCGCGCAAGGCTAAGCACCTTTGACGATGCGCTGACGCGAATTAGGAAAGAAGCAAGGAAGCCAGATAACTTCAACTTTCAGAGCTTTAAAAAACTTAATGGCTCGCCATCGCAAAGGTGGAGTATTGCGAAGCACTTCGCGGAAACCTCATGCCAAGTAGTTGGTGTCGTCATACATAAGCCAAGCCTTGCAGAAGAGGGCTGGCAAGATGACAAAGAGGGCTTATATTTCAAAGCATCTCAGTTTTTGAGTGAACGTATATCTTGGGCTTGTCGGGACACTCATTCAGTTAGGAATGAAGCTAACCCTACATGTGAAATAGTGTTTTCAGAGAGAGGTCATTTGCGATACGAGAATTTCCGGGATTTTTTGCGGAAGCTACAATCTAACCCTGTAGGATTTAGCTGCAACGCTGATTGGAATCATCTTAATCCAGATGCAGTTGGCTCTAGACCACAAGATGACACAAATTCTGCCATGTTAGCTGTAGACCATTTCGCTAGCGGACTTGGATGCTCAATTGAAAAAGGAATTTTTGGCCAGTTCGATGACCGCTATGCACGCATTTGGAGCAAGCGATATTACAACAATAATGGTCGAGTAATGGGCAATGGATTAAAAATCTGGCCCAATGAGGGGATTTCAATATTGCAGAACGAGCCGCTTGGTTCATGGATAAAGCAAAGTTTTATCAAATAGTTTGTGGAAATAAGCTTAGCTTACCACCCAACTTTCACCCGTAGGCGATTGGGGCGACCCGTAGGCTTCCACGCCTCTCACATAACTACTTTTAGATAAAAAGTCAATTCCTTCACGCCTTCCCGCGCTGCCAGTAGCCCTTCCAGTTGCGCGACACAGGCGCGGCCAGCGCGGTACATGCGCCCCGTCTCCCCCGCCTTTTCACCCTAGGTGTAACTGCTACATAATACCGATGAAGGCGGCGGTGTAGGCGTGGGTGGTCAGCATGGGGGGCGGCCCGAACGGTGTTTCATCAGCGCACCGGAAACCACACCCCGCGCTCGGAGAACACCCACAATCGATCCTGCGCTGCGTACCCGGACGGACATTACCGTATCAATGCCTCGCGTACCGCCGCGATGCGGTCCATCATCGATTTTCCGTATATCTCTTCGAGGTCGCTCAGTTCCGCCTCCAGAAAGTCCGTATCCTCGTCCCACCTGATCACCGACCGTATCAGGCCGCCGTATTCGGGAAACTTGGAGAAGGCGGGATAGTCGAGATTCACCAGGCGATCGGTATGACCGTCGATCGACAGCACGTTGAGAAAGTAATGCATGATCAGGGCTTCGGCCTGGGGCATGTGGACCAGGACATTCTTGAGCGTCTTGAAATTACTTGGAAAATCAGCGGCGGAAAACGTCATCGCTTTTCCGGCACCGACCGGGCACAGGGTGAAATGCCTGACCGGCTCGCCGATCCATCGCACCTTCAGGGCGATGCCGACCGAACCGCCCTTCAGAACGCGGCTCGCCGGCACGATGCGCTCGATCCTGTCGTTGATGACCAGCCTGACCTGCGTGCCTCTTTGCACGTTGCTCATGCGGCACAGGAGCAGATCGTTGGTCAAGCAGACGATCTGCGCGGTGTATTTCGCGAAACGACGGTTCGACTCCCCGATCTTTCGGTTTATCCGCCCGGATTGGGTCCTGACCCGCTCGATGTAGCGCAGCGCGTTTTTGTTGACCGTGTTCTGGTAGGCGTGCCTGTCGAAGATTTCCATGTTCCTCGATTCCTGACGGATCGAATCGTCTTCCTCCCTTTCCCCTTCCTCCTCCTTGCCTTCCGTCCAGCTCCGGTCCGCCTTCGGCATCGCGCGGCGCGCGACCCACTCCTCCCTCGATTTGGTATAGTAGTGGTGGACTAGCCCGTGACCCTGCTCCGGGTTCTGGAACAATATGGGCGATTCCGTACGCCACTGCGCGATGTCGAAGGTGTTGTCGAGATAGACCCCGTCGAGCACGTCGCAGAAATGGGTTCTCATGTTATGGGCCCGGTGCGGGTCGAATATGGTCTTGACCGGTCTGTCGGGCGTTTCGCCACATTCGGTAAAACGTTCGATGACGGGTCTGTCGTCGTAATATTCCTCGCCCGCCGATCCGAAGATCAGCCACGGAATACAGATGGCCGATACGTCCGGGTCGCTTTTCTTCGCCTGCTCGATGAATTGGAGCATCGTTCCCTGCGTCGGCACGAAGAATTCGTCGATGTCGCAGACGAAGACCCAGTCGTAGTGCTGCGCTTCCCCGTCGAGGAAATCGGCATAGGCGGAGCGTTGCGGGGCGACGCCCCTGACCCGGGGCCAGTGCTTGCGCGTTATCAGGCCCATCTCGTCCAGAGTGCACAGAAGTTCGGATGTCCCGTCCGTGCTGACGTTGTCGTATATGTGGATGTTCCGAACGCCCAGCGCACGGTAGTAGGAAACCCATTCGACCAGATACGGCCTTTCGTTCCTGCAGATCGCGCAGATCGCGATCTTCGGGGGGCCGCTGAAGGATGAAAAGGATGAATCGGCGTATTTCTTGAGTTTCCGAAGTGTCTTGAAGCGTCTGAGTTTCTTGAGAAGTGGGTTCATCGTCGTTTCCGTATCGTGTCGCTCGCGCCCTGCTTCGGGCGGGTATCGGGTCGGTGAAAGGGAGCCGATCGTATCCGGCGCGATGAACCTCCGTATCGAATACCATACTGGCTTGCTACAGGCGATCCCGCAACCCGTACCATACCATCGCCAGCGCCAGCAGCGGTGTGCGCAGCGCCGCCCCGCCCGGAAAACGGGGGCGGGGGATGTCTGCCAGCAGGTCGAAACGTTCGGCTTGTCCCGCGATGGCCTCCGCCGCGAGCTTTCCGGCCAGCGTCGCCATGCCCAACCCGTGGCCCGAATAGCCGGATACCGACAGGATACCGGGGGCGGGCCTCGCGAAATGGGGCATGCGGTCCACCGTGATGGCTAGCGTGCCGCCCCATGCGTGGTCGATGCGGGTGTCGGCGAGTTGGGGGAAGATGTGGAGCATCGGGCGGCGGACTTTTGCCGCGATGTCGGCGGGGAAGCGGTAGCCGTAGCTCTCGCCCCCGCCGAACAGCAGCCGCCCGTCGCGCGACAGGCGGAAGTAGTTGACCACGAACCGCGAATCGCACACGGCCACGTCGTCGCGGATGAGGGCGGCGGGGTCGTCCAGCGGTTCGGTCGCGACGATGAAGTTGTTGATCGGCATGACCTTCGCCGCCACCGACCCTTCCAGCCCGCAGAGGTAGCCGTTGCAGGCGAGGAGGATGTGCGGCGCGGTCACCGCGCCCTCCGCCGTCTCGACCCGGCCTTCGGCGGCGCCTTCGGTCACGCGGGTCACGCGGGTCCGTTCGTGGATGCGCGCGCCTGCCGCCTCCGCCGCATCGGCGAGGCCGAGCGCGTAGTTGAGGGGGTGGAGATGGGCGGCGTCGGTGTCCAGCACGCCGCTGTGGAAATCGTCCGATCCCACCATCGCGCGGATCTCGTCGCGGCCTATGAGCCGGGCATGGGGATAGGCGTAGCGGTCGTTCAGGTGGTCGGCTTCCTCGCGGGCATCGCGTTCGAAGCGGGGGCGGTGCATGGCCTCCAGGATGCCGGGGCGCAGGTCGCAATCGATGGCGTGGCTGGCGATCAGGGATTTCGTCAGCGCCTTGGACTCTTCCGCCAACGCCCACAGCACGCGCGCCGTGTCGGCCCCCAGCCGCCGCTCCAGATCGCCCTGCGCGACCCGCTGGCCGGAGCCGAGCTGCCCCCCGTTGCGGCCCGATGCACCCCAGCCGACACGGTTCGCCTCCAGCACTACCACGTCGTAGCCGCGCTCGCGCAGGTGCAGCGCAGCCGACAGGCCCGAATACCCGGCCCCGACGATGCACACATCGGCCCGCGCCTCGCCTTGCAGCGGGGGATAGTTGGGCATGGCGTTGGCCGTGGCGGCGTACCACGAGGGGGCGTGGGTGCCGGGGCGGTCGTTGGCGGTGAGGACGTCGAGGGGCATGGGTGCGGTCCCTGTCCCGGATGCGCCGTGCGATCCGGGGTTTGCTTGCGTGGCGGGTCCCTGCGTCGAGGACACGTGTGAAGCGCCGCCGTTGGCGTTCGACGCGGGGGTCCTGTCCGAGTATACAACTCATTTACCCCTTTGGAACAGAGCCATGTCCGACCGCCATGACGAAGAACTGGTCGACGCCGCGCGGGCCGTGATCGCGCAGCGGTACCGGGCGGGTTGGCATGTCGTCGGGGCGGCCCTTCGCCTGCGCGGCGGCGAGGTCGTCACCGGCGTCCATCTCGACGCGACCGTCGGGCGGATCGCGGTCTGCGCCGAAGCCGTCGCCCTCGGGCAGGCCGTCACGCGATACGGGTCTTCTGATATCGAAACGATCGTCGCGGTCTACTATTCGTCCGACGGGCGCAGCGAAATCGTCTCGCCCTGTGGGATGTGCCGGGAGATGATCGCCGATTACGCACCCGATGCCCATGTTCTGCTGTCGAGCGGTGGAGATGGCTTTCACAGGCACGGGATTTCCGAGTTGCTGCCGGACAAGTATCGGCGTTCGGAATAAGCGTTCCTGTCTTTCACACGTTCAGCAACAGGTGCTCGCGCTCCCACGGGCTGATGACCTGGAAGAATTCCTCCACCTCCTGCCGCTTGATCGCGAGGTAGAGGGTGCAGAATTCCTCGCCCAGCACGTCGACCACCGCCGGGTTGTTCTTCAGGAGGTCCAGCGCCTCGTGCAGCGAGCGGGGGATGGCGCGGGGGAGCTGGTAGGCTTCGCCCTTGATCTCGGGGCGCGGGGTGCCGCCCGCCTTCATGCCGATATATCCGGCGGCCAGCGAGGCGGCGAAGGCGAGGTAGCAGTTGCAATCCATCCCCGCGACCCGGTTCTCGATGCGCAGCGCCTCGGGCGAGGAGAGCGGCACGCGCAGGCCCGTCGAGCGGTTGTCGCGGCCCCATTCGAGGTTGATGGGCGCGGCGTCCTCCGCCGTGTAGCGCCGGTACGAGTTGACGTAGGGCGCAAGGAGCGAGATGAGCGAGGGCAGGTTGTCCTGCTGCCCCGCCATGAAGCCGTGGAAATGCGCCGTCGGCCGGCCCGCCTCGTCCGAGAAGACCGTGCGGCCCGTGGCGACGTCGAGCACGCTCTGGTGGATGTGCATGGCGCTGCCCGGCTCGTCCTGCATGGGTTTCGCCATGAAGGTCGCGAAGCATCCGTTCTTCAAGGCGGCTTCGCGAATCGAGCGTTTAAAAAAGAAGACCTGATCGGCCAGCGTGATCGGGTCGCCATGGCCGACGTTGATTTCGAGCTGCCCCGCGCCGCCCTCCTGAATGATCGTCTCGATCTCGAACCCCTGCGCCTCGGCGTAGTCGTAGATCGCCTCGATCACGGGGCCGTATTCGTCCACCGCGCTCATCGAATACGCCTGTCGCCCGATGCCCCGCCGTCCGGTGCGGCCCACGGGCGGCTCGATCACCTCGTTCGGGTCGGTGTTGATCTTGGTGAGGTAGAATTCGAGTTCGGGCGCGACCACCGGCTTCCACCCGGCCTCCGCATAGAGCGCGACGACCCGGCGCAGCACGTTGCGCGGGGCGACGGGGATGGGGTCGCCGTCATAGGTGTGCATGTCGTGGATGACCTGGATCGTCACGTCGTTGGCCCAGGGGGCGGCGGTCGCGGTGCTCATGTCGGGGGTGAGCAGCATGTCGCGCTCGGTCCACTGGTCGTGCGCGCCCTCCAGATCGGCGTAATCGCCGGTGATGGTCTGGGAGAAGATCGACACGGGCAGGAAGCTGCGCGTCGTCTGGACGAACTTGCTCCACGGCATCGCCTTGCCCCGCGCGATGCCCGCCATGTCGGCGATGATGCACTCGACCTCCTCGATCTTGCGATCCTGCAGCCAGTCGCGGCAGGTCTGGGGCAGGGCGTCGAGGGTTTCGGCGGAGGACATGGGATTTTCCGGTGAGGGCGGGTACGGATGCGCAGGGTAGCCCCGTCGCAGCCGCTTACCAAGAACCGTTTGCCGGGAGGGGCATCAGGCGAACTCCCAGAAACCCGGCGCGGTTTCGTCTAGCGTCGCGATGCGGCCCTGCTTGAGGGTGAATTCATCGCTGGCCGCGAA
>JAUKWC010040876.1:0-12504 GCA_032356245.1 Endocladia muricata | reverse complement strand
GTGATGATTGAGGAGGTCGTGGAAAGTGCAGCTGAGGACGCGGCAGTTCGACTTCATCACGCCGTGCAACTCCGCGAGAAGGTCGGTCGATGGATTCTCCTCCGAAAGCGACTCTTCGGACACTTTCTGCGGCGGTCGAGACCGGCTAATACGGTTGGCTGGTTCTTGTGCTTCACGAAGGGGCTCGTACTGCTCTGGCACTAATCGGTTTAGATTGGACCGGAAAGCGTCACCAGCTTGCCCGGTACGACCGTGTGCCACCACATCCCCCACTTCGTTGTCGCTACCCTTCAGTTCGACCTATATCTCCTCTTTCAGACGGGAAGACAAAGAAAGAGGAGGTTGCGTTGATAGTCCCGGACTGGGCGTGGTGCTCAACAGTGTCACACGCCGATGGTGAGGCGGTCTTGTGTCTTCATAATCGGCATCCGACAGCTCCGAGTCCACCTCAACAACCCCTGACCAGGCAACGTCATCTTCAGGCCCTTCACTTTGAAGCCGTAAGGCCTCCTGTGTATCCCCGCTCAAGTCGGCAACGAGCCTTGGCAAGTGGTCGTCACGCGACTCAAAGCGGTCCAGATACGGCCAGTTGCTCCAGTGCTGGACATTGAACAAAGTTTCAGTTGTAACAATTGCTTGCAAGCTCGACAGGAACGGACTGGTCACCGCCCGCATTGTCACATCCTTCTCAACAGCTCGGCCCCAGGCTACCGAACTGCTCGTACTCTCATCCACACTTGCTACCCCATTCCCTCGCAGCCTGGTCTCCGGCTTGATGGGTGCAAAGCCATCAGCGCGTAACTTCGAAGCCACAAAGTGCTGAACGCGGGCACGAAACAGAAGGTAGGGTCCGACTAACGCCTCACACTCCGAAACTCCCACTACGTTCGTCAGCTTTGTCCACGCCAGAGTTAGCAGCTGCACAGCAAACGCGAGAGGACTTTCGCTTTGATTTATCTTCTTCAAAGCGAATACACGTTTACTGCCGCGCCTCGAGATGCATACGTTGATCGCATGGAAGAAGATGAGAACCTCGAAGGTTCTGGGGCGGCCAACAGAAAAGGTTTCTGGCAGAACTACTTCCCGAACCTTGCTGACCTGAGAGGGAATGAAATTGGTGCCAAGAATAAGGGACACCCCGTAGTGCTTCTGCCTCAGGGCCACATCCGCGATCTCCACAATCCTCTTGTCTTTTCCGGTCAGCAACACGATTGACACCACTGCGCGCACTATCTGCTCCATCTGCTCGCTGTCCAGCTCGCGAGAGACCGGGTCGTCGCTCTCGATAGAAGTGCGGAAGTCCCCGCCATGCTTGCGCTACTTGTCCTTCACTGTGGCTATTCCCTTAATCGCCATTGAGGCCTCGTCGTCTGCCGCGATGGCAAATTTTTGGAAGGGCAACATGTGGAACTTCTTGAGGTCAAACTTCGCGTTGACCTCGGATGTGGAGAGAACGGCAATGAAGGCAGGCGGGCATACGCTGTCTGTCTCGGGCCGGCTGACGTCAGTCGGCGCCATAGTTACAGTGCGGTGAGGAACGAAAGAGGGAAAGAAGCCCAGGAATGATGGGGATGCAAGGAGGGCGGAGCAGAGCGTCGCAAGCGAAGCAAGGAAATCCACGTGGATCGAAGTACAGGGAGGAGAGACGAGGACGAAGCAAGGAAAACAGAGGGACCTCGTCGATGAATCGGTATCAGGAGGTTGTAAGGTATCGTGCTGAGGGAGCAGGTCTGTGACATTTCTATTGCGGACAGAGAGGGGAGCGGCGAGGAACAAAACATACTCCCACACGCTCACGTTTCTGTTCCGGAACAGCAGTTACGAACGGTGACGCCCCCTTCACGAAACTTGGAAAGACAAGTAGACTATTTAGGGTGCGGGAGGATGTCACTAGCAGCAGGGGCTAAGATCTACACATGTGAGAACACATGAGCAGATGGATGTGCGAAATTTAATCTGAAAAACAACATCCCTCTGCCCATGTATTTTCACATGTCCAGATCGCAACCTCTGTCATTAGTGACATCCCACCGATCTTGTAAATTAAATACTTTTCAAACCTGAAATGCGGGCACTGTGGGCTTGTTAGAATTGCTTCTTTTTGGCCGCGACGACAATTGCCACCAGCCATGCCCGTTCAATCTACCGTGGATCTCGAGCTCCTACCCCTCATGCGCTACCTTTCTCTTCTCCCAGTCTTTCCATTCCCTACCGTCACTCGTCCAACGTCCCACGCACACGGATCCTCTCTCATCTTCTCCGCCTTTCCATTATAAAAGCCCTCCTCCTTCATTCCCATTGTTGATCCTCTCTCGCAAGTGGCGTACTTCTGAACTGACCAATAAACTTCCCATCACGAGTACCACCCGCGACTCGCTCACGTCCGCCGCCGAGCCGGAGCTGGGGGTACATTCGGAGCCGGAATCCCAGCCGGCGGCGACAGGGGAGGAGTTCCGGGCTGAAGCGGGTGTGCAGCCCTCTCCATCGGAGTCACCACCACGCAAACGCCTGCGCCAGGACACCTCAATCCAGGCGAGCCCTTCGCCCAACCGCTCTCCAGTACCAGAGAGTTTGGACGGTGAAGACTCCGATGTGGTTACCGTGCACGTCGAGGAGCAGGCGGTGTGGTCTCGGACTTTTTCAAAGGCCGACTGCGAGTCCCTCGAGGTGTACGTATATATTGCGCAGACCACACTGCCGCAGCATGTTCTTCGCGAAAGCACGGAAGCCACCATCGACGGACTCCAGGCCAGAATGGTTAAGCGCGGCTACAAGTACAACCTTCGCGTCATGTCGGTCACAGTGCGACTATGCGACAATCGCTGCCTATCGGACGTCGCTAACGAGAACATCAAGGACGGAACGATGCTGCGCGAAGGTGTGAAGTATACTATGGTGTACGGCCTTCATCGCCGCCAAGCTGTCCTTAGCCTGAAAGAGGAAAAGGACGGCACGGCATGGGCTCGCGAGCGCCTCCACGAGTGTCATATGCGCCGAGAGGATAGACAGGACATGATGGATACGGAAATCGTGTCCGACGCATCCCAGCAGAACACCTCCGCCGTACTGGTCCGCATCGAAAAGTCATTCTTCCACTACCTCATGAGAGTCATCCACTTCAAGCAGGCTCTCGCCGTGGAGAACGAGATGCACTCACTGACGTTGAGTCAGAAGGGAGCTGGGGAAGCAATCACGAAGGCCATTCTGCTCCCAGCAACCGGCTTCTCTGCCTACTGCCGCTACGTACGCGTAGCGAAGATTTTCCTCCGAGACTCAGGTCCCGTGAAAGTGCTGCGTGACCTGACCTTCGACACCTCGACCTGTAAGCAGCTCGCCGTCACTCACCTTGATGACCAGCATCTTTGATCAGGGAGCTCTCAGGTCATAGCTCTGTTCATGACCTCCGCCTCGCGGTTCATGAACTACGCGGACCGCGACGAAAACTTTGAATCTAGAGCTTTGTACGCGTGCGCGCGCCAACATTTCTCACTCTGTCTTGCTTTGTTTGAGAAGTATGGCGAGAGGAAGACCCTGAGTTGTGACGACTTGCTGGTGACTGAGATTGCTCAACCGAAACTCCTCAGAATTTTCGTCAAAGAGCTCTATCTAAACTAGATGCGCCTCTCCTCCAATAGAGACAACGACTCTGCAGAAGATCTGCAGGAGCGCAACACGGCCCGCGCTACGCGCTTCGCGAGCAAGGTAACTGACCACTTTGCTCCCGGGCCCGGCAGGCACACCGCCCCGGCTCGCGTAACGACCCCAGCTGCTGTGCCTTCTACACGCCGCTCTGCCAGGCGTGTCCCTGCTTTCCACACGACTGCACTCGAGCCCGTAGTCCGTGCTCGAAAGGCCGCAGGAGTGATGCCCGCGACAAAAGCACTTGCCGGGGAGAGAACGGCAGCACTCTCCTCACGGTCAATGCCTCGACTCTTCGAGATTGTGCAGTCGGGGATGTCTCGTCGAGTGAGAAGGGCAGTGGGGCAGTCAAGTCGAGGGGTCGCTCAGAAGGCGAAGACGGCCGAGTAGGTCACGGGCCAACGTGAAGGTGCCCCGTAAATGTTCGACGACAAGGTTCTGAACCAGCTGCCGGTCGGCACTGCGGACAGGGCCGTGGTGTTTGAAAAAGCATCCGACACTTGGCAAAATCTGGTACACGTCGGCCCGCCAGATCACGAAGAAGAGGAGTTGCGGCTGTAGACGGCAAAAGACCCGTGCCCCATGGTCTGTCTGCTTCCCATGCACACACCCATTGAGCACCGGGCGCACTTGTATCTCTCCGTGAAGGACGTCGTAGCCATGCATCGGCTTCAGTTCTTCATGGGGATCTATGTGTAGTTTACCGAGCTTAGAGTTATCGATTTGGGTCCGGACATCCGGAAGGCCAACCGGCCTCAGACACATTTCGGGAGGTACGTAGCAAATGGGCGTGACGATTATGGCAGAGGATATGCCTACTTCGAAGGGCAAGAGGGTGAGTTTCAGCACCTCGGCTACACATACCTTGTGAATTTCGCTGACTCCAGCGGCATTCCCCGCGGAAGCCTCGAGCCCTTGATGTTGACTCCCAAGTGGAAGCTTTCTCCGGTTGAAAAGTTGTTCTCGTTGATTGCGAGCACATTCAACGGGGAGAATGCACTTGGACAGCGGTCGAAATAGACCTGGTGGAACCCGGTTGTCAACGACGGGGAAGACGAGGGGGACGCAGCAAGCCGGGAGGTGGGAATCGCCCGCTGCTGCAATACACGGAGCCTGGTGATGGAAGCTTCCGAATAGAGGGGGATTCGGTTTGGGCTTCGCAAAAGCTTGTGCTGTTGGATGTGTGGGTGGGTCAGCTTGCTACCTATGTCGGTCTCAGCAAGATATCTGTGACGAAGCTGTTCATACCTAAGACCGGGGGTCGATTTTTGGTTACTGGGAAGGACCGTCGCGGCAAGCGCCGCACAATGACTTTGACGAGTCATTGAGAGCGGAAACGCCGGGCTTTTCAGGAATCGTGAGGAAGGCAGTGGGCTTCCCGTTGTGGGTGTGTGACTATTCACACGTGCTTGCATACGGGGAGGAGAGCGAGCAGGTGGCAGCGGCGGTGCTGTTCGAGATGGAGGAGATCATTGTGCCGCCCAACTCTGTCTTTTTTCGGGCATGGGCATGTCACGCACGCCGGGGCTGGGTATGAGGACCGCATCGCAGATGGGTTGACAGAACGGTACCATGTGTACTTTATGCCTGAAGGGAAAGGTGTGCTGGACCAGGTGTTCTACGCGCTGAGAGGGATACCGCAGATCCCGGCCACTGAGATGGCCCGTTTTAGTCGTAGGAGTAACGAAAGCGGTGAGGAATCGGACAGTTGGGGCGACGCGGACTTGGTTGGATTTACAGACTCGGACGCGGACGGGAGTAGCAGGGCAGAGGAGGTCTGTGCTTTAGTTCATGGTTTGGACTCCGACGACCCCGAGGATTTGATTGCCGTTCCGACCAATAGTGGGGAAGATTAGGTAGCTACACGAAGAAGTCGCTGAGCAGCGTGAAGTAAAACAAACTTAAACACTGCATGCCAGTTTGAGAAACGGTTCCGGCGAGCAAGCCGCGCTACGGTCGCTGAGAAAGACTTGGGTTCAATGGCAAGGAAGGTCGTGCAGAAAATGGGCGATGTTGGGGCCGCTATAGAAGAATAAAGAGGGTTGAGAACTAATGAAAATTTAGACTAGGGGGGTGGCACTAGTGACAGGTGCTAAGATCTACACGTGTGAAAACACACAAGCAGAAAAAATGTGCGACATTTAATATGAAAAACAACATCCATCTGCTCATGTAATTTCACACGAGGAGATCTCAGCTCCTGTCACTAGTGACACTCCACTGATCTTAAAAATTACTTACTTTTCAACGCCACAAGTTACACGTTTACAGCCTCTCTCTGACGTCGACTCGAGGTCCTGTTTGTTTCTACGCTTCGTGTGAAACGTGTACGACCTGTTCAGCATAAGAAGTGTGTGCCTCCTGTTTTGCACGGGTCAACTGTACCACGGCTGCGGAAAGGGTGGAGTGAAGTTTTGGCGTCTGTACTTCACACGTGCTTCTAAGCGTAGGTGGCCGTACAGCGCAGGAAGAAAGCTGCTTCTTATGAAAGGGTGCGGACTTGACTGTAGGCCTCAGCTCTGCGCTGCAATTGTCAACACTTCAGCGCAAACCACGCAGTTTCAGATGTACGAATTCGTGCGCGCATTGTTAACTAGAAACGTGGCGATACAAAAATCAGGCTCTACTACACGAACGAATCGAGAAAGACAGAACCACTACATTTCAGCCCCGCCGTACCTTTCGACATCTTATGTTCGGAACGCATTAATCTGAGGCCGCCCAGCAGCACTCGTGCAATGTGCCACACCTTATGTGGGTTACACGTTAGGCCTTGTTTGCGTTGCACTACGTTTACGATACTGTCCGAGAAATCATCGCAGAGTTTTACACATCATCTCGAGCCAAATAACGTCGGCAAAATTCTGGGTGGGCCTGTGCACCCGAATATCTCCGAGCATAATGCTCAGTTTCATAGAGCCAAAGATGGCGCGAAATCTGCTGGGAGGCAATTAAAAGTACAAAGGGTCGAACGCCAGGCCATCGACGTGAGGCAGGCTATAGGTCATCATGTGACGTTGAAGTACGTAATGTGAGATGCAGAACCGCAGTGTACTGCACAACTCGCAGTACGAGCTGGATGTTTTACTAGGAAATGAACCGCGGATAGTGGATGCGGGAGTTGACTGAACGCGGCAGTTCAAAATATTTAGTTCTTGGAAGCCGGCGTCTATGCGAAAAACCGCCGTCCTACACGAACCCCACGTTTTGGAATGCCACGGAAGGCCGCACTCCATTGCACTCCAAAAGGTGCCGTACCGGTGAAAGGTTTACTACGCTACTGCATCTGGTGGATGTCCGCATCCATTTCCGGAAACATAAAGGATGGATCAAGCGCTTTTCTACGAACATTTTGGGAATGGTCTCATCGACAACTGATATGACCTCATCGGTGTTCGAGAAACGCCTATCGACGAGATACCATATGAGCGTGATCTTCGAGGTTTAAGCAGAGTGGAACTATACATTGCCCCGATAAATCGTAAGCGTTAAATGACGTATGGATTCTGCCTTACCGCCATCTACCAATGTCACTGAAGGGTCTGCAAAAATCACAGCAAATCGAATTCTGTGTGTTCTGACTGTCGCGAAATTGGAACCGATAACTCCTTTTTATGACGCGCTGACACAGGTCGAAGTTGCTTCGAGTCACATTTGTATTCAAACCGTCTCGTTACTGAGATCCAACCGCTTTCTAGTTAAATGATGTCATTCGATAAACAGTTCTATAAATGACATCTAAAACACTAAAAACAAAAAAATTGCTCATTAGACGACTGCCTCTTATCAGTCACGCCTGCATCTTAATACGTACGAGGCCAGCTAGATATCTGTGTCGCAATAACCCTGTACGATTTTTCACTGTATAGTATCCTATGTCTTAGGGGGCGTCGTGAACACCACTTAGATATCTGTGCCTGAGTGTAACCGATTGAGATCTCGAAGGATTATAAAGGTTCTTGTAGAACCTGAGCGAGTCGAACTGGTGATCTATATGTCGCGAGGCAGTAGCTTTCCGACCAGACTACGCCGCATGAGTTCCTCCATGCCATAGACTAGCAGTAGCTTATAAAGTAGAGGAAAATTAGAACGGATAGAATGAAGGGGAAGTGAGCACCAGAGAGCCAGCAATACATGTACAATTTATTATACTTTGGCCGGCCAACGCCTAACATTTTCATATTTGAGCTTGCCTCACGCACTTGAGCTCTGCCTCATATGGGGAAAGGATCTGGTACAGGAGTCAACGGTGCAGGGTAGGAGCTCTCAGATACAATCTCGCTGATTGGTACTGTGACCTCCCAACGATCTGTTCAAATGAAGCCATGGATTTCTATTGTGCCGCAGGTATGAGTTTACGCTGTAACGTCAACCTCAACGACTGGGCCAGATGTAATTTGACTTCTGCTCATTGTGGCACTGTGAATGTATCCATCAATGGGTGTGACTACGTCTGTGTCAATATTCGATTCGAAACTGCCTGCCTGGTTTTCCAGCTTCTCGGAGCTCCGAGGGACAACTAGAGTTCCTGTTTCAGCGGCTTATTCGGGACTCGCTCCTGTTTTCACGTATTCTAGTTGCATTGAAATGGACTTGACACGATCAGCAAGCTCTCAGTTGCTGTGGACAACAGTGACATTTCCGTCGTGAACCATGGACTTATTGACATATCTGACGGACCCAGAGACTTTCTCGACCTTCCAATTACCGCCATACATCCACCAGTACTTTGATTCGAACGTTGTAAAGCGAGCGCGAGTATGAAATAGCGATCCAACACCGCGATGGGGATTGGAAGTGGGTGACATGCTTTTTGAAAATTTAGGACTCCTCAGGGTATTCGGAGGAATTCGTGCTTCTACTCTCGAAGAAAGCGGACAGGTCTAGCCCGTTCAAACTGTCCACACTACGGGGCGTCGCTTGGGCAGAAAGGGTTTAAAAAGAAACGTCATGGTTTAACATTTCGACGTCACAGTTGGCCTCATCTGAAGCAGATTATCTTCAGATACGGCCAGATGTTCAACAGACTCTTGCTAGTTCGCTCACGAACCCGGAAAGTCAAGCATAATAATCAGAAGGAAACTACCCTCTGCAGAAGTATTCAGGCCAAAAGACAGTTATTCTCAAATATGATTTGTACATCGCCTAAGTACCGAACCGAATTGCTTGGGCAGGCTCATTGCAGAGAATAGTCAGGAATGAAGAGTCCTTAACTCCGAACGACCACATTTAAGCTGGGATCGATGCGGTCGTTCCCGACTGCAACCAGAGGAAATATGTTTAAGAACGACAGCGCTGTCTATTGACTTCATTAGATTGCATAAACCAATAACTTTATCGGAATTGAGAGTTCCATTCTGTGCCAGCTCCCTGACGGGTTCGTCTATTTCATTCCTTATTTACTTGTGTCAACTCTGCGAGGGGCCGTTTGATAATAGTAAAAAAACCTGGCCGTCAAAAGACGAGCAATGTATTTTAGCTTGTATATACAGACGTGTAATGCCGAACCCAACTTGATATCTACTCGTGTAGTTCTATGCAAAGAGGCACTGCACGGGTTGTCGGAACCAACCGACCATATAATGTTACTGCTGGAAAAAGTCGTGGAAAATCAAGGAAATGTTTAATGCCGGATATATGGATCCGCGTCAGGTTATCCTTTTCACATGAAATTTTTATTTAGGGGCTTGAGATACACTACAACTTGCACGGCACCAGTTCTGTAAACATGATCATGCTGTACTCGAGGAAGCAGCAGACTGTTGGTCGTTTGTCTGTAAGGACACTATCTGTGTAGTTAGGTTTTGATTATGAAGAATGGGAAACTTCAAAAGTGACGCCGTTGTTACACACTTTTTTTCAATGCTCTCCTGATCTTTTCATACGGACGAGCGACTCGTTGGCTTATCACTTTTCTATCCGGCGTCCTCTACAATAAAAAAGTAAGTAATATCAGGGTCTCTTCTTGACCACGGTGCAACCGGGCAAAAGTTTCTAGGAGGCTCAGTTCAAGACAAATATCAATCTTCATCTCAACAACTCTGTAATCAAGTAAACGTAGGTACATGAAATGCCGTTTGGTATTTGGCGAACAAGATTTCGACGAGACCACGACGGGCACCTCTCAAGAGGGAGTACCGAAGGTACTTGGTACTTCCACCTGGGAAAACTTTGGTTGCCTTTTTATCACAGTACCCACGCAAAGAAACATTCAAGCAAGCAATAACCTACAAATGCGTCCGAACAAGTCTCAAGGGTCTGTGGAACTTAAGCCCTCGGTGGAGGAACATGTACGCGACGTTTTAGCTTGTTTTGTACCATTTTTTGTCTCAGTCCTCCTCACGCGCTCTTTTTCGGATAGTCACGAGGATAGGTCGGAGAACGAGAGCAAGCGAGACGGGGGTGCTGAAGAGCGAGACTTGAGCGGCAGGGGCTGCGCATGGAGCGGACAGGAGAAGCTGTACGCTCTCTGGCCACGGGTGAGAGAGGAAAGAGGAGGGGCGTGGCGGACGGACGGAACAAGGATGGGGCGGAGTATACCGTTGTTAGGGCTATGAGGCCACTGGCACAGGATGTCGATGTAGGTTTGGGAGGGTGTGAAAATGTGGCGACGGACTTTGACGGACTACCTCTGCAGCTAGGTCTTGTGAGTACATCTTCAGTCGAGACGTGGATGAAAGTCATCAAGTACAGGTGCGCTGTGACACTGGAAAAATCGATGCTGAACGTAGGGGTTTAGGTTGAGACGGTGGGCTTTGGGTTGGGCAAGGAGATGTACATAGCAGGTCAAGTGGCGTTAGAGAAGAGGGGCTTGCAGGAGTTGCTTCAGCGCCATGTGGGTGTATTTGAATGGATAAGTTCGTATGACGGTGCGACAACGAGTGCTGTTCCGCGAGAAAGGTTTTGGGATATCGGCCAGATGGCGCACGCACTCCACACCAACAGAACATTCTTTCTGAATGGACGTCCTGGGTCGAATTGACAAGAATCGTGGGGGTTGTAGAGACAGCAAGGAGGGCTACTGTGATGCCTGGCAACACAAGGGCACGTCGTTTTGACTGTGGACGGTAAGAGGCCCAATCGGAGTAACGACTCTGCTTCGGCAAGGTGGAGTCCTATGGCTATGTACGAAGAGGGCGATGCAAACATGGGCCGTACGACTTGATTTCGTGGTTCCAACCGACGCCAAACGAATGGAGTCACTGATGCTGGAGGCTTGCGCCGTCATTGATCATCTGGAGAAGTGCTATTGGCAAGCTTCCTTTTATTATTGTTGTTTAGATGTACAGATGAAGGCAAAGAGCACATGCGGCGAGTACTGACCCTCACAGCTTCTCGGAGGAGGCTGCTTAGCAACAAGTACCCTAATTTTCCGCCATCTTAACCGAGGTGGACTTTTCTTATACTTTCTCTTCGCCAGCTCCCAGTCATTCCTCCACCTCATTTGCGGGTGCACGGGCACACCTTTACGAAGATTGGTTCATGCCAACGCTACATTGCGCTATCATCGTTTACGCCCCTTGCCCCTATCTCCAAACATAACCCGATGCACTAATCTCCAGCATCTATTTTGAATTCCGGAAACATGCCAACCGCTTAATCCTCACAATTTCAAGCTCTGGCAATCGCCACTGTCGAGTTACGGAAACAATAGGCTTGCCGCTCGATACCCCCCGTCAGATTTGCAGCTTGTGATCATGTGATCCCAAACTTTTATGTGCTATGGTCGAGGTTTGGAGGTACAAAATCCCCTGGCCGGTAGCGCGACGAAATGAGACGTTTCATTTGGCTCCCTGCGTGTTGTGCGGGTCAAAATCACGTTGTATTGGTTTGGGGAAGATTTGCTGATTTTGTTGGGGGAATCGATGCAACGTGCGAGGTAGTAGGCGTCCATAAGCCTCACCAAGTCGCCCCTAGTAAGGCAGGAGGAGTACCAAGAATGCAAGAAGCTTTGCAAAGTGAGTAAAACCACTTAAGAGGGACATGGCGATAACTGGACTCATTGTGGGACGAGAGGAGAGTGACGCAGCAATGTACACTCGCGAAAAACCCGCATATTTCTTACGCGCGTGCAAGTTGTTTGCATTTGGTATTTTGATGATGTAAAACCTGATTCAAAATAACCAATGAAAGGTTAGTAGCATGTGTTTCTACAAGTCAAGAAGTTTCCCGAAAGTCGAGAAATATCCGGAAGCTGCGATTGGTGCACCGGCAATTCTTAGAAATTAGAAATCGGCTGTCTCTGCTCATACAGTATGAGCCGATACTGTACCTAAATCCCTGCGCACGGTATGTCGTAGGAAGGTTTTGCTTGTAGTGCATGTTCTATACAAGAGGGTGTTGTCAGCCGTTCTTCGAAAGTTTGGTCATCGAAGAAATATCATTAACCAACACTTTCAACTACCATTTCAAGTATTCCGCTAGACATCCCTTAGCCCAGTCGTTCGCTTCAAGCGGTGTGTCATATATGTGAACTCTGGTGCACTAGAACTTCGACAGCTCAACAACTCCGTCAGGGTTTTCGACAGCTGCACTCTGCCCGCACACAATACTCGGCGAGATTTGAGGACTCACCAAGAACAGATAACTTGAACATCTCCTAGCCCCGGCAATATCATTGTGGAATTGTACTTCATATGAGACAATTCGGCCTCATATGAAGCTAAACGTCCGCCAGAGATTTACTACATATAGCCACAGTACAGTGATGGTGTAACGTATTCAAAATACCTTAGTCTGAAACGTTGCTTTATACCTTTGAAGTCCGCAGTATCAAACGTCTTGAGCCTGTGCCAAATTTTGGGAGTGCTCTACAGAAGGTACTTCGCACAGCCGGGTTGTCCCGATGTCCGATGCCTTTAATCT
>JAUKWC010040865.1:0-12517 GCA_032356245.1 Endocladia muricata | reverse complement strand
CACCGCTCTACGTCTCTCCAATCTGCGCACCGCCACGCGTGCCTTGCACCGTCTTGCCCGCCTCTCCCCCGTCAGTCACCCCCATGCCCTTCAGCTCCGTAGTCGCGCCGCCTCGCTTCTCGCCCTACTCTCGCGTGAGGCGCACGCCCGCGGCAATCCGACAGCAGCGCTGCCCCTTGCAGCGGGAAACGAGGGGGTTGGCCTGCTGGTGCGCACGGCGGGCAGGAAGAGGGTGGCCACTTGCGCAGGCCGTGCTGGGGGCAATTATGTGTCGGTGTCCGCCGTTTCTGGAGGAGAGGCCAGGGGTTTGGGGGCGTGGCAGGAGGGAGAGGAGGCATGGAACCACGAAAACGAAAATGACAAGGAGAACGGAAAGAACGGGAGAGACCAAAAGGAAAAGGCAAAGAAGAAAAGGAGGAAAACGGGCAGCGAGCATAGGCCGCGGGCGCAGGTGGTGCCGGTGGACAAGGATGTACAGGAAGGGGTGACGTTGCTGCGGCAGGCGGCGCGGGCGGGATGCTTTCTAGCCCTGGATTGCCTGGAGGCCGCGGTGGCACGAGAGTGGTACCAGAGGGGGAGGGGGAGAGGGTGTGGAGGCGGGGAAGAGGGGTTGATGCGTGCGGAGGAAGAGTATGTTGAGACGGTACGTGCGACGGCGGGGTGCGGGGCGGCGGAGAGCGCGGTGCTGCTGGCAAGGCTATACCGGGGCGGGGTCGGGTGTGAAATGGACGAGGTGGCCGCGCGCGCGTGGATTCGGCGGGCGGCCAAGCTGAGCGTGCCAGTGGCGGGAGTCGCAGCGCATGCAGAGGCGATGTGGTAGGATCTGGAGATGGCAGAGGAGGTGGGAGGGAAGGGAATGGGGAAAGGAAGGAGGGTGGAAATCGGGAGGAGAATGAGGGAGAATGACGAGGTGATTGTGCAGTGCGCAGAGAGGATGAAAGAATGGTGAGTGGGGGGAGGAGACGGCTTGGTGTATTGGTAGGGGGGGGGGGAATGGGAGAGGTGAAGGTGAGGATTTGTGAGAGGATGTTGGCAGTCATTGAACAGCGCGAAAGGGAAGGGTGGTGGACACGTGTGTAAAACCGTAAACTGTGGCGGTGGAAGCTGAAGAGCCGAGCCGTTGACCTTACGTTATGGTTACAAATTCGGTATGGTACTGTACTATACGATTTGCATGACGACAGAGCCATTGAACCAACTGGACTGTAAAGCTTAAATTTTGCTTTGAGGGTTGGTGACACTACCCGGAAGGTCGAGCATGTTCACATCCTGCAGCTGCGTTCAAGAGGAATGGCGCAGATCAAGCTTTGAACATGGTCCTCTGTATTCTGCAGTAGCTAATCACACCTGGCAATGGCAACGCTGAAAACCACACGGCACAATCGATAGTAGCCCCAAGATTTACTTGAACACATCACGAAGCTCCCTGTCCAACCTTCAGGCAACTGCTTGCATACGTCCCAACATATTCTCCGGCACGTCTCTCCCGCGCGTCCCAGAACAAATTTCGAAAGGTGGATGGAGAAACTCGAATTCGTGCTCAGTGTAGATTGGCGGTAATATTTGGATTCATATCTATTCTTTGGGCATATACACAGTATTACACACGGGGCTCATTGCAAGTCTGAACAACAAAAACCAACATTATCAGTCACAACCATGAATCTGAGGGATGGATGGAGGCTGAGGTACAGCAATTTACGTCATTTTCGTTGTCCACAAGTTCTCGTGAGAGTATATTAACTTTGACACCACTAGAATTCCAACACGTCCTGAGATGCAAGCAATCTGCACCGCTCGCCATCGTTTTCTCCGATGCATGCGTGCTATTTCCTGCGACTCGTTTTTGTACTTGCTCACAATACAACATTGCACAAGTTTCCATGGCGTACGCAGCATGCACGAACGCTGGACTCATCGCTTTCTGCTGTAGCTTTTCAATTCTTCAGCGTTTGTCGCAAGAAAATTGTCTTCAGGATTGTCGCTCAATCTTCAGTTTGGGATAGCTCAATCAGGCTTCTGCTTGAGCCTAACACTTAGACTGTCCAACTACGCCAATTTTAGAATACAATAACGGTCATCTTTCCAAAGGGACCTTTGTTACCATGATGTCGTGGTGACAAAAAGATGCACTTGGCACCCATAGCTATTACACGAAAACATATACTAAAGGCGTAAGATTCAAGATGGATATGTTCTGACGTCGCCGCACTCTCCCTCTTGTGTGTACTCTTGAGAAATAATGCATACGTAATGGACTGATGGACACATTATTCTTTCAAGGTAGAGTAGTTAAAATTCAAGACGACTCACTCTGGCAACAGTTCGTTTGATTATGTCGACAATGGAGAATACGGATCTATCCGGTAAGCTGACATACCCCTATTTCACAAGTCCTAGTAGCTAGAGTGCAACAACTTAGTTGCCCAGTCAAAAGTATGCAAGCGGTCATTGATTCCACAAATTTAATGTCGAATATGCGTATGCCTGCCGACTGTCTCATCAGAAAGGTCGCAACCATTTGGTCCAAAAAACGGCAATATTACAAAGTGTTGTTGCGGTCATTCTTGTCCAATATACTCCCTTGCTTTGCAACCTAACAGCACGCGATTACTATTTTGATTCACCTGTTGACCCTTTCCATAGTCAACAAAGACCCTCGTATCACACAAATTTTTACTTAGCTGACGAAAGTGATGTGTGTGCACTCATATTCTGACCATTCTTTCCGAAGCCGGCGGTCTGTACATGAAGTACAGTATTGTCCGGGACACACAAATCCTGTGCTGAGAAACAAGAGTAGACATTCCGAGTAAGACGAAATAGACTAGAAGGGGACCAAGTGCTAGCTAGCTAGAGGTAGTCGAAATCAAAGCAGTCCAAGTAATGTAGTGCAAGCGGCTATTGATAGTTGACAATTCCATAAATACAAACTTCACATTCATTGGATTTGTGGTGCAGTTATTTAAAAACTTCCTTCTCTTCAAACCGTTTGCAACATTGAATCCGAAACATGTCTCATCTTCAAGAAATAGTAAAGCCACTACTAGTATGTTCCCCACTACTTCTACTGAGCATTTTTACATTTTGCGTCATGCTATTTTTCGGCCAAACCCGACCAATATGTCCTGAGACACTTCATTTTGAAACTGGTTTTGGTCAAAGGTAGGGCTGGAAGGTTGTATTCATGCATGTTGGTCGTCAATGTTGTCATCTGACGATACACCCCCAATCGTTGATTCACGGATCCGCAGCTGAGACGGGGGGGGGTACCCTGAAACTCAAAGTTTCTACTTTGAAAGACTGTTTTCCGTACTCGACATGATACTTTGGTTTGGTAAAACTGAAAAAGTTATGTGTATCAGCGACATCATTATGTAAGAGGTCCATTACTGTCGCCATCACGAGCACCTGGTGCGATTGCAAAGTTGAGTCATACTATTTTAGAACGGAGAAGATCCGCAATAAGGAAATCCTTTGGCACAAAACGAGTAACACAGAAGGAAAATAGCAATAGCAACCAGTAACACCATTCTTGAGGTCAGCACTGTACGACTGGAGAGTTGTTGCCAGATCATCCGCAAAGCCCTCACCAGATTAAAAGTTTGAGTACCTCTTCGTTGCAGTCTACAGTATTCACCATACGGTATACGGTAATATGATTAAAAATGGGTATCTGGTAGAGTCCTCTGCTTTGTTTTATAAGAGGAGAATTCGCTATGGTGTACCGCGTAGTACTGTACAAACCAGTAGCATGGCCTATACGAGACACACTGGTAACGATGGTGCGAAATACATGGACTATTGTCACGGCGGTATATAAGTGAGTCCAGTAATACACTTGTCTGTCGAATGTACAGTACCATATGGCTATGAACTATACGCACTATACGTGCTCAGCTCTTGACGCAGAGCTGCGAGTATAATAAAAGCTTCTAGACCTCAGGTTGGACAAATACTGAAACTGCGTACTACCAAGAATATTCACTTACTACAGGCCATAGTCCGCTCGAGAAGCCAACTCCCAAAGCGAAATGTAGAAGGAAGATTCAGACTCAACATGTACATATTAAAATCACGCCAACTCCTTGTGTCGATACGGACCGCTACTTGAGGGATTGTTAATAATTGCCCAGACTGGAGGCTGCGATGAGTCTTTGTAGTGTTTAGGTACTACTGTCCCGAGTATATAGAACAACACGGGAATTACTCGTGCTCGTGTTGCATGGCCGAATACAGAATTACATCGAAAGAGAACTAATTTGAAACATTACCAGGTTTTTCGATTGGATGTCCATAGAGCTGCATCTGCGCAAACAACACCGTACTAGAATTAGAAACCACGAGTGCAGTGTTCTTTGAAATAGTCTTAGTAGCACAAAGCTAGAAATTGAATAGTTGCAACCGTCACACTTCCAGGGCCCTTCCTATGCACACTGACGACTGCAGTCCTGCGTGGAATTCACTGGAACACAGGATTGCAGAACATGAGAAGCAGAAAGAGCGTAAAGCAGTTGCGAGGTGCAAGATATTAAATTGTCTCGGCCTCTTGTGACGCAGCGGCAAATCTGCGTGTTTGCATAGATGGCTGTCCCGGCATGTTTTGCAGAGTTCGATCGCAGACTCGGAGGAAAATGCTGCGCGGCGATCCGAAGTGCGCGGCAGGCTGTTCATTGCATGTAGGAACATTCCAGTTGGCGTGTCGTGAGTTTGGGTCATAGACCAAGGAGGTAGAGGTTAGTCTGGACTTCAGTAAGAGTCATTTTGAACTTGTATTTGATGGACCCTTACAGGATTTCAGCAGAGTTCGGTTGGCCTAATTCGAAACCTTGTAGTTGGGATTGGAATGTTTCCACGTTTCAACGTTTTATGCCAAGTCAGATCCTCCAAGCCATCCTCCCAAACACAGCGGACCACAAGCGATGGGCGTCTATTTGGCGGCAACCTCGAGAGCATATTTGAAGTAGCAGCTTGTGTCATGCACAAAAGGATGCCACGAGTATCCTTCCCGACTGCGATTTTAAAAATAAGTTGTCAGATTTGTGGTGAATGTTTGAAACAGTGGCGACGTACACAAACAACGTACACAGCCTTGCACTGTGTTGCAATGAAATGCTCGTTTTAATCGAGCAGCTTACGAAAATGGCTTCCAATCACTGTTCAAGTTATCCATACAAAACTAGGACAAGAGATCGTTGAGCCCATAGGAACTGATTCTTGGGCCATGATTGGCTGAGAGTCATCAATGCTCATTCTGAGCGTCTGCTCGGGGAACAGTTCCTCAAGAGGAAAGGAAAAATGCTCTACTGTAAATGTCTCATCTCATACATACTCGAAACCCAATAGAATCGCTCCAATGAAAGCAACCATTACAGTCATCCACTTTCGATGCGCGCGAGTTAGTCTATCAATCTATGAGATCCATAAAAACGCGCAACGTGTAAGACACCAAGCTCGATGCGCCGTGGTGACGAAAAGACATGAGCACGTGGCGTAGCGCCCTGTACTGGGCATCAGCGCCCCTTCGCCCCGTCCTACGACTTGCACGTCTCAACCGCTGTTCAGCCAGGTTAGAGGCCCTTCTCTCCATTCCTGTTCCACCAACCCGCAGGCCATGCCAACCCGCCCCGCACCCCCCATCCATTTTGCCCCTACCCAGCTTGATCTCTCCAGTCCCTACCTCTCCCCGCCCGACCGCCCCCTTCACCGTCTTCCTCCGCCCCCGCAGCCAGTGCCCTTTTCTCTCAGTCACATGTTCACCGCATCCCCCTTATAACCGGCACTCCTGCACTGTCATCGCCTGCATTCGGCCAGCCATGTCCGACTTTTCTCGCACACTCCTCATCACCATGCCCCCGACCTCACCACCACCGCTCAGTCCTCACGGCTCAGACGTTTCTATTGTCAGCGTACACACTACTTTCTCGTCCGCTCCCTCCACCCCCGTCAAAACCCCTATCCAGTCTTCTCTCAACCTCCTGAACCATGCGTCAACCTCTACTATTTCACGCGACTCGGGCGCCTCCACCGATTACGCTTCTAACTGCACCCCCTCCCCCTTAGCCAACTTCTCGGCCGAGCCACGCTCACTCTCTCGTCTGCCAAAGGCCCGTGTGTTTGTGCAGCGCGACACTGCCACAAAGCGTGATCGCGATCCGGAACGGAACCTCGGTAGTGACTGGGATCGCAGCCGTGACCGTCCACATGCCAGTTCTGACCACCCACCTCGAACCTGGTCTCCACTTCGAATCATTGCACACAAGCAAAACTCTTTGCAACCAGGTGCAGACGGACCTTCGTGCCCGCATCCATCGCCGCGGTGCGTCTCCGACTTGCACGAGGCCTTCCAGGCACGCCGCACCCGTGAGCACGTGCTGGCGACACCTTGGCACCCCGAAATGCCAAAGACGCTCAAATCTCAGCGCACACGTGTACGCATGCACACCGACCTTACTCCGGATGCACTCAAGTTTCTTGCGGAGGATCCCGATGCTATGCCACATTGGGTCCCCCCCGATGAGGAGCGTGACTGGACACCTTCAAAGTTTGATTCTTCCGAGGATCTTGTGAATAATTCCAAATGGGCTAAGAGCTTCAGGAACCTAGGGCTGTACCGTAACCGTGAGAGAGAGCCGCCATGCATCAGAGGATCTATTTTGAATGTTCGACCGCCAACGTTCGCAGAGAGGCTGGGCCTGTCAGGAGGGAGGAGAGGGTTGAATATGGAGCGGAGAAATGGACTATACGAGAGAAAAACTAGGGCCAAGCATGACATTCACCTGCAAAAAACTAGAAAGCCTCCACTTAATCCGAGGCCGACGGACCGTGTCTCCGGAGGAAAGGGAGCACAGCTCAAGAGAGGTGCAACTCCTTACCCAAGAAGTGGCCAAAGTCGCCCGATTCATCACAAAGACGATTATGTCGGATTTATCGCTGATGCCAACGTGACGATGGCCTATACGCCCCCTCGCATTCAGAAAGGATGGCGTCGTTTCCTTAAGACAGCGGCACGTTGATCTCGGTTCGAAATCTCTCTGGTGGATAGTATTCAGGTCAATTTTGTGCTTGCAAGTTTGCCTCGGGGTGTCGTTCTTCCGTGGTGTTGACGCCAACTCGGGCGTAGCATTTGCATACAGACCAATATTGTCGGGGGACGAAAAGCAAGACCTTTTGACTTGCCTACTAGCCAAAATTTCAAGCTGCACTGAGTCGTCGCCCTACGTTTACACGGAAATATGTATAGGTGGGTGTAGTGGTATGTTTCCGGTTGTCTATAAACGAGTGCAATCCCAGTGACACTTCCCGCTTGACCATCAAAAAAATAATAACCATTTCTCTGCAGAAGAAAGAACACTCGGATAACAGCTTGGCGTTCGCGTTGCATTTGCCTGAACTTTTCTAGGACCCTTCGAACGTTGGGGATTTACACCTTTTTCTTTCTTTCGACGACATCTAGCCCAACAAAAAGCGATTCTGCTTGCACGAAACGAGAATAACAAATGTTTGAACTCTCTGCATCCGCAAAAATCCAGTCTGGTGGTACTGTGAAGCCGGTAGGAAACAATATGATTGCGATATGTTGGATCACAGACCTGCTGTTGCTATCACACTACCAGGCTCTCATTATCAATGGCATCCCGATCTGGAGGGATATCCCGAAGAGCTTCCCATACGGCTGAATTGCACTTGAATCCCGATCCGAACGCTATTTGCCAAATTCGGTGCCCCTTTCTCATCCTTCCGTCATTTTCTATAAATTTCAATTCGTACCAAACGGATGCCGATGATGTGTTACCGTACCGTCGTAAAGTATACCGGCTCGGTTGAATGTCCTTGTCACTAAGCTTCAAAGCATCTTGCATAACATCAATGACGGCTCGGCCACCGGTATGGATGCAGAAATGTTTGAATGCCCGATGAAAATCGGGAATATACGGGGGGAGATTCGGTACACGGAGAACCTTTTTCCGTAGCAGATGTAGTCCAAATTTGATGTGTTCTGTGAGAGGAAACACAAGCGGTGCGAGCGTTGTCACATTTTTCTTCAACGCACCACCCGCCACATCCATAATATTTTTTGACAGCTTGACCCCGCGTATACCGGTTTTGTCCTCCATTTGGAAAATGGAATCGTACGCTAAGTCATCTGCGCCGACGTGCGTGCGCACTGTGTGCTTGAGGATGTAACGTGCCCTGCTCCGATGACGCGAGTTGTTGGACAAAATCAGCCCTGCAGCGCCCATACGAAATAGTGTGTTCGTTATTAGCATAGATCGCTCGCGCCCGAGATACCAGTTTTGAGTGATATTCTCTGTGGATACCACGACGCAAGTCGCATTACGATGCACCTGCAGTAGGTCCTTTGCAAGATCGAGCGCAATGAGACCTGCCGAGCAACCCATTCCTGCTAAGTTGTAGGTGCGCACCGAGCTGCGCATCTTATATTTGTTGACAAGCATTGCCGAAAGACTCGGCGTCGGGTTAAACAAGGAGCAGTTAACGATGAGAATGTCGATCGCTTTGGGGTCCAAGTTATTCCGTTTCAGAAGGGCATCAAGGCACCCAAACAGCACCAGTTCTGCCTCTTCGCGGGCAAAATGCTTGTTGCATACTGCACGCTCATCGCCACCGTTCTCAGCAATAGAACGACAGTGCTCCAAGATACTGCTCGGAAATGCGCTCTTGTCGCCAATGCCACTGCGTCCCAACAACTTCCTCTGGAAGTTGCTCGACTCCTCATCAAACTTCATTGGTGCATCAGTGGTATGCATAAACCGCTCTGTGTCCACAAAGTACCTCTCAGGGGGCTGATAGGTCTCAAAGTCCATCAAGAGAACCGGGTACGGCTTTCTCGTACTATAAGCTAGTAGTATCATCGCAACAAAAGCAAGCACGACAGCAATCTCCACAAAATTAGCCTTGAGTAAGTTGCGCGCTACAACGAGCAGATCGTCTCGCTTTGAGTAGGCGTCTGGCACGAGCACGAGAAGGAGGGATACAACAATCAATGCGACAGTACGTTTGGACGTGAACGGATCCCACGCATTGTAGCCGCGCCGTATGTCCGCAAAAGAGTAGGATCGTGCATGGGGATCGGTGGCGTAAAGGCGACGCACTCGCTCCCATGCAAGTCTAGTAGACTCGGCCAAGCTGTACAGAGTGGAGCCATTGTCGCGAGGATTGTCCGGAGAGGCATTGCGGCGGCGAATACCCGCGGGAGCTTGATCCACCGCAGGCATTTTGCCAGCGCTGAGAGAGAAGGGGACGAGCAGAAGAGCGATGAATGCTTCTTCACGTTTTCAGAATTGTAGGGATAGCGACTGCAGGTTGAAGGACCGTTATTAATTCCGTGAGTTGCAAGCGGAGGTAAGTTGATCTCTAGGCCAGGTTTGAGGGCCGTGTTGTCACAGCTGGGACGAATGCAACGGGAAGAGGGTAGTGTGTCGGGACGAGAGCGGGAAAAAGGGCTTTCTGAGCAGAGACCGCTGATGACGAGCATGTGACGTGGAGAATATCCGTTCCGTGGCGACAGCAATGGCTCTTTCACTTAGGTCTTATCCAGCAAAGCAATCCATAATTGCCCCCGCGTCCTCACTCTCTGACCACGTCAGCCATTTAATTACATTTTGTCTCTCTTAATTATAAAAACTTCTCTTCATAACCTTCCTGTCAATGTCTCACGCTTGACAACTTATCCCGTTACTGACCGCGACCGTCCACGTTTGCTCGCTTGCTTTTGCATCTTCTTCTTCAGCTCAAGGTCCGATGCCGTCAGAATCGGAGTGGGGTGGAATACATTTCCAAACGGATGTTCCTTCAAATACCCATTTCCCATCTCTTCAAATTCTGCCTTTGTGATGCATCCATTCTTGAAAACGTCGCCTCCTTCCTCAGCAAACATGGCTGCCCCGCGCCATGCATCCAACACAGGATCTTCAGCGACTCTGACTCCGTTCATAATCTCGTCACTCCATTCGGTAGGAAAACATTTTCGTAGTTCGGCGCTGATGCGGCGTTTCATTCCACCAATATTTACAACCCCGCCCGTTAGGAATACTTCCTTGACAATGCTGGGATTGATCTGTGCGCTCAGCTGAATTGCTTCGATAAGTCCGCACTGCTCTACACCTGTCAGAGTCGGTTGAAAAATCAACTCTGGGGTTCGCAACCGATCCACAGTCACAGGGAACTCATCTGGATAGGGATTCTCCTCGTACAGGAGAGCAGATCCCTCGGGAATAGTCATGGTAGGGTCCACCTCGTCCGGTGCCATTTCCATGATTACCTCCCGAACTGTTCTCAGTCGTGTCCGCTCCTCTGCCGAGTTATCCTCGGAATCCGTGCCATCATTCCCCACCTTCATGGATCGGTACACATCCCAGTCGGAGTCGTTCATCCCAAACGTGTCATCCTCCACCGCTCGTTTCTTTCCACCTCTTCCACGTCCTCGCCCTCTCCCACGACCTCTCCCGCGGCCCTTCCCACGACCTCTGCCCCTCCCTTTCAGACTTCCTCGCCCCGTATCCTCCTCAAACCCAGGCTTGTTGCCGGCATGTTGAGCCAACAGCCGCATCCGTTCCCGAGCTGCCTGGGACCGACGATCTGACCCTGCTTCCCGAGCTGCTGTTCGTCGCTTCAATCGTTCAGCAAGCTCATCACGCTCCCGGCGTAGTTGTGATAGGTATTCTTGCGGTCGTTCGTCCCGCATCTGCTGGATCTCTGCTGCCTTCCGTTCCACTTCGGCCTTCTCTGCTTCTTTGGCTGCCTTTGCTCTGCCTCTCGCCTCTGCAGCTCCACGCAAAGCCCGAATATGTCTTTTCCGCTTCAGCTCGCTCGTCCCAAGCTCTGAGTCTGATAGTGCTAATAACTCATCCTCTTTTGTGCGCTTCCGCCACGCCGCCTCGGCCGCATTCGCCTTGGCCTCTCCCAAGCGCGCGCGCTCCTCGTCCACTTCCGCTTGCCGCTTATCAAGCTCAACGTTGAGTGCGCTGGGCGTCTCAAACTTGCGGACGACAATCGCCATGTAATACTTGTCTTCATCAACATCGCGCATGTCCTCGATTTTCTGCAGCTCGTGCAGCCGTTTCATCGCTGCGTAGAACGGCTCTACCTCCTCGGGCGCGTACGTCGCGTCCTCCACATCTGACATTCCCGACCCGTCCTTCTCTTTGCCGCTCGAGCTCTTTGACCGGCGCTTCTCCCTCATCACCTCGCACAGGCGCCGCCCAATCTCACTCCGTGCCTGCTTACGCCGCTCTTGCTCCTCGGGCGACATGACCGGTCTATCGCCAGTATCTCCAGACGGAACTTTCACTGTCTTCGTGACGGCGTTAAAATAGTCGGAGTCGCGTCGAATGCGGGTGAGCTCTTCATCATAATTCTCCGGCACATAGCAAATATTTTCCTTGAGCATATCTACACGGCCTAGCGTGAGCACGGGCGAGTGCTCGGGGTGCAGCAGCTGCAGACGTCGCGTGAGCTGGTCCGTCATTGCCATCCCGCCCACATTAACGCGCTTGATCCTCTCTGGCGCCAGACTGCCGCCGCACAACGGCAGGACATGGGTAGCATTGTACCCACAAGACACGACAACTGCCTCATCCTTCGGAAACCGCAAACTGTCCTTTGACATCCTTCCTCCTCTACGACAGTTGTAGTAATAACTAAACAGGGCATCCACACCAAAACAAATCGCCGGGGCCTCATACGCCTCGAACAGCAGCTCCATAATCAATGCCCTGGCCGAGTTTGGCTGGCACGGTGCCTCCGTGAGCACAAACCGATGCTTGATCGTCTCTTCCTCGCACAACCCGAGCGTGCCCAACGTCCCATCCAGCAGCCTCTCCATGAGCGCCGGATTGTTCGGAATGGCCGAGTCGTACGCCGGCCTCGCCGTGGAACGCGCCGACGACACCAGCGCCTCATGCCCGATGAGAAATGTGCGTAGCCCTGTGACCGGGTCGCGCGTGCGCGCCACGTGAGGAGGAATATGCATGGTGGGGCTCGAGCGCCCCGAGAAACCCGCGCGCAGATGCGATGTGCCCAGGTCTAACACTATCGCAGACGACGCGTGATAGCTCGGGTCTGCACGGTACTGCTGGGGGGTGAGAGGAGTGCCATGGGGAGGGGACGGATCCTCCAGAATAAAGTCAGGCGCAGAGCGTACGGGAGGGGTCTTCTTCCCGGCCATGGCGTGAGGATCGGAAAAGTAGGAGGGGGGTGGGCAAGGAGTTAGAAGATGGAAAAGCGCGCATGAGGGAGGGAGCCGAGCAGCCCCCTTTCAAATGTTGGCGGCGGAACGAGGGAACTCCTCTTGTTGACAAAAAAGAAAACTGAAAACGGTGTCGGGCGTTTGCCGTCACATGCCTTCTGGTGTTTCATTTTGAAGAGCCCATGTCCACGTCTGACACGTGTTGTCTACCTTGCTGGCCTTCCATCAGGCCTTCCCTTTGATACTTAGCCACCGCGGTCGTCTCCTTCTTCGTAACTGTTCCCACTCCCTCTCCACACCCCTCTC
>JAUKWC010040854.1:0-12537 GCA_032356245.1 Endocladia muricata | reverse complement strand
TGATTTTTGTTTTGTAGTGTACAAGAAGTATTGCGTTTGATGGCAGTTTGATCCGAAACCGATCGAAGCGATAGGTGGCCGCTCTGTTGTTCGGATGCATTTTTGAATCCAACCCAAGGCCATCAACCTCTCTGCGTCGCCCACCCCCTATCCACATCCACAACCCCACACCACACTTCCACTTGCCCGTCGTCTCCTCCACCTCTCACTCCAATCCCCCCCCCCCCCCAATACTAGACCACTCCTGATTGCTTCATGCAGTTACTCCTACAGCGTCGTCTGATATCCATGGCTGTGAGGACAAAGGATCAACTCCAAAATGAAATTATGAAGTTGTCAATGCAATTCCGGAAGGAGCAAGCGCTTCTTGTGTGGTCATTCTGGGGAGGGCTTACCTGTATGCAGCTCTAAACAGATTTACATCCTCACTACGTCGTCAGGAGCTAGCCGTAGCGCTAATTCGACGTAGGCCGTGTAGGAACCGGCCAAAGAGTTTACTTGTGAAATTGATGAACGCTTTGCTACGCGAGCCAAATCTTCTCAGCGCATGTGCGTCAGCAAAAACCTGTTAGAATGTCGTGAGTTGTATAGTGAATTGGCCTCCTGGTCATAGCTCGTACTATGTACCACTCCATGTGAAGCGAAAAAGCAGATGTGAAATCGATCAATCTCATCGCGGTATCCGAAGAATCGCGACCTGTACTATGCAGATATTGCTCATTGGTGATAGTGGTTGGAGATCCCGCGATGCAACCCTATACCCTCACAGCACCAACGTCGACCTCCTATCAAAGTAACAAAGCCATCGTATGAGATATACTCCAGTTTGGCTCATATGAGTCTTAATAACAACACTGTACCTGATAGGAGATCAAAGAAGCAAAAGTTCTGACGATTAGAAGTGATTGCTTTCGTCTGAATATCTCTCGTACTGATTTCAATCTTCATTGTTTTAGTATTGAAGAGAGCGAAATGCTGTCCTCAAATGGTTTCCATTTGCACGTGACTGATGTATCGATTGATGATTTCGAAATGAACCATTACAAGCACTGAGAAGATCTACACCTGGAAACCCGAATGAAATCATAGAGTTTGATAACGTATCTGTAACTCAGTTGACATAAGCAACGTTTAAAACTCTTTCATATGACGAGATGTTATGTAATGTGCCTAACCAGTATCGTGTATCAGATTGTGAGAACCTGAAAGAATCGAAAGTAAGGTGTATTTCGGATATCTCCAAAGTATTAGTTGAGAATTTCACATCTGGATTTTGGGACTGGCGAGTGTTTCTATATACAGCATTTCTCGGAGGATTGAAGTTCCTGGCATGAAGATGAGAAAGAGTGATGGAACAAGAATCTTCCTTCTATTTGCGGAATGGATTCGCAATGTGGAGCTGAAGGATAAGTCTGTACTATATTCCCCTTCTCACTGACGGGTCTCTTGCGAAAAATAATCAGGATTTGTGAACTCCGAATAATTCTGTTGGTATCTGTTGGCATGGCGGGCTCTGTATAACTTCATCGTGTTGCAAAAGAATACCCACTCGAAACTTACCAATGTATAATGCTATCTGTGCAGGCGAGCTCCCACAAAGAAGTCTGGGGTACAACAGGTTCGAAACCGGTCAAACCATGAGCAGTGGAACTTGAGACGCAAAAGCCCCTAGTGAGAATTAAATTGGTGGGGGCACTCTTTCCGAGTGGTCCGAAGACCTTTGTACGAGCGTATCGTTGTTAGGAGCGGGTTTGGAAGGTTTTTCAAGTGCAATGCGAAAGAAGCACAAGTTAGGTGGAAACTATACAATGCTCGCACAGTCTAACAATTGTTCGACGGTTCTACTAGACTAAAGTAGTGTCACAGCAAGGACACAATATATCTAGGCTGCACTGTCAGCAGTATTGGGCAGTAATAGAGTATATAATCGCGTAGCGCTCTGGAGCAGTGTATTACAATGCTGCCACGCGTAAACCATGTTTGCTGAAATGTGGATAAACCAAAGTCAGGGACATCGAACCCCATGCAAGTTTTTCAAATGAGTGCCGATGCCATGCATGGGCGGAGTAGTTAAACAGGTACAATAGCTACAGTTTTTAGTCTTTTCTTTGGTTACTCTTCTCCCAAAACAATCTGCGTGGGATTAGAATTGGTAACAAAATCATGGATTTGATTCGAGAAGTTGCCTGATTTCATGTCAATCAAAATTATAGTACTGGCTGTTATTAATCAAATTATAGACACACGTTGCTTTCTTTGCATCAAAGTTAGACAGACGTTTGTTGTGGCGTCAAAAGAGTAGTAGGGGGGGGCACAACTATTTAAATCCCCGTCTACGGTTTTGGTTTGTAAATCTACTGTTTACGACCCACTAGAAACCTTACCGCTCGCCTCAAAAACAATGTCAATGACTTTCACTACGTGCAAACCCACGCTTGTCGAATCAGAGCTCAGGCCGAAATAAGACTTCTCAGTCTACTGCTTTCTAGCCTTCCACTTGGCTTCGTTCGTTTACCTGGCTTAAAGGCAGTTTGTGTCTTGTGGTCTCGATATGAGGGTCAGATCTACCGGCCCGTTCCAAGTATCTATATTTAAAGAGAAAGACGTCGATGGATCAATTGTGCAACTTGGTAGTCTTTATTTGCACCAACTGAATACGAGCACCCCGTTGTTTATGGGACTCAGACAACTGAAGAAAACAAGATACATGCAATCCCTCAATGGACGTTTGCACTACTGTCCATTTAATACCAGGCTTGTAATCATTACTTTTACCACGCAATTCTCTTCTCGGTGCGGCACGTCAAAGAGCAGAAGCGTTCCCCAGCCATTAAAGCGATTTTGGAGCTGGCGTAAGAAATTCTACAGCATCGCATGTACCGCATTGCGCCATAGTGAGTCACGAGTCGTTTGCCCACTGCGAGCGGTTTCACTGTGCCAACTGTTCACCGCAAGAATTACTGATCCTCTAGATCAATCTGACTCCTTCACACACGTGTGCGCTGGCCGCTGAAGAAACCGGTACTCATCGAAGCCGTGCCGACGCTCCTATCGCATTGTTCCCCGCATCACAAGGGTCAATCGGGTTTGCGAGCACACGGTGCCTTGTCAAAACAAAACGGAACAAACAGCGGTATCAGTCGGCGAATCCTGTCTGCCCTCTTCGACTTTACAACGAAAATTGCTACACCACTTCGTCTTTTCCGCCAATGTCGGACCACGTCAGTGATGTGGGCACGTTCTTTTACATTGTCGATGTTGCCATAGCCGCGCGCACGCTCTATTGCTTCTGTCGCACATATTTCACCGAAAAGCTTCGGAAAGATGATCTTCGAAAGACAAGACGTGGGCTCATAGCACCCGGCAATTCTCTTCTCCCACCGCCATTGCCCGCTCCTAAGAAGAAGCCGGTGCGTGTATATATGGATGGTTGCTTTGATGCGATGCACTTTGGCCACGCCAATGCACTGCGCCAAGCCAAGGCGCTAGGCGACATTCTAGTTGTAGGAATCAATCCCGAGAAGGAAATCCGACTTCACAAGGGTCCACCCGTTATGACGGATGAGGAGCGCCGTATTGCTGTGAGCAGTGTGAAATGGGTAGACGAAGTACTCACCGATGTGCCATACGTCGTTACACCCGAGTTTTTGAAGACTCTTATCGAGAAGCATCAGATCGACATTATTGTGCACGGAGACGATCCATGCATTGGCGCTGATGGGCAAGACGTCTACACAGCGGTGAAGGAGATGGGACGCTTTCGGACAGTCAAGCGCACGGAAGGCGTTAGCTCTACAGATATCGTTGGGCGTATGTTGCTGTGCACGCGCGACCACCACGTTAGTACGGCCAAGCCAGTGTCGCCCAAGTCTCCACCAATGGAGAATGAAGGCAAACCAGACACAAAAGTGAACGGCGTGGTGCGGGCGAAACCTTTAACGCAGCGTAGGCCATTTTCGCGGGTAAGCTCTTTCTTGCCCACCACGAGACGGCTCATCCAATTCGCCGGCGAGACACGGGCACCGAAACCAGGCGATCGCGTTGTGTACTGCGCGGGTACGTTTGACATGTTCCACGCAGGTCACATAGAGACTCTTCGGCGCGCTAGAGAAAGCGGAGACTTCTTGCTCGTGGGCATTCACGATGATGCCACTGTGAACGAGCGCAAGGGCAGTAACTTTCCGATCATGAATGTGCATGAGCGAACACTGGCTGTACTGAGCTGCCGGTTTGTGGATGAGGTGATCATTGGGGCACCGTGGTGCGTTTCAGAAGACATGATCAAGACAATGAACATCTCGGCAGTGGTGCATGGAAGTCACGAAGGGGACACCAAGCGTTTGGAGAATTATATGGACCCATACGAGGTGCCACGAGAGTTGAATATCCTACGCAAAGTGGAGTCTTCGAGTGACCTGACGGTGCAGGTAATTCTTGAACGTATTGTGCGGAATCGCGAGGCTTTTGTGAAACGTAATATCAAAAAGGAGGCAGCGGAGAATGAGTACTTGACAAAGCACAAACAGTACGTAGAGGAGGGATAGCTAGAGCATATTTGCTGTGTTTTCCTGCTTGTTTTTTCGATGTTGGGGGCGCGAGGTAGGCATGGTGCCGAGGCTGTGGACGCGAGTTTTTTTTGGGACTGTCGCCGCGCGTTATGCAGAGATGGGCAAGGGATTGCAGTTTTGTGGAGATGATAAAGATTTGAGGTGTTGACGCGTATTAGACATGGCAGAGTGTGGGGGGGGGGGGCTTCACTTTGCCTCTGTGATGGTCGGTAAATGGTGAGTTTTTCTCTGCAGATGTGTTCATCTGACACGTCGACTCTCCCAACTTTGATGATTGGTGACGATGAAGGAGCGAAGACTCCTCGTGTTCTTGAATTCTCGACCAGGCCAACTGCACAGAAAACAGAAAATATACAGATATTCTGCCCCTGTTCACTTTCCGAGACTGACTGCCACTGGCCGATTCGCCAGAGTCTGGGCTCCTACACTTCCAGTACGTAGAGTTGGGGGGGTGTGGGTGTAAACTCTGATTGGAGCTCTCAGCTTGAAACATACCCCGCGCAGTTCAAAACCACCCAATGGATAGGTACAGTAATATTACCATTTCTGGGTATACTGTACTGTAGCATTGCAATGGTACATGCATTATCTGCACGGACTCTCCTGTACACCATTCATTCGGCATCACCATTCGTTCGTCCCATTAAAAACTGACTGATGTCTCGTTCTCCGGTACACTACTGTACAGAACAAACCCCTACAGTAGAAGACTACTGGAGTGACCATTCTCGCTCATTTTCATTGCATCATACTGTACAGTACTGTCACAGTGCACGTGGTCGTCTACATTTCCAGACTTCACCTTACTGTCGCCCCCGTATTCCGTCGAACTCCTCAACCGCACCTGAAACCAACTATGCACACTCTAGACGATGATCCACTTCTCTGGCTTGTCGAGTTTGGTCAAGGCCTTGCTCGCCTTACCTTTGTCTTATTCTGCACTGGCCTTTGGACTCTTCTTGTTGGGCACCTACGTTTTCCACACCATGCAAAGCTTCCCCTATGCCTCTTCGGCATTTTTCTCCTTTCATTCTACGCGTCGCAAATCTTTGATCCCGCTACGCACATCGTCGGCTCCTTTCTTGGCGCCGTTTCCATGGCCTTCACATCGCCGCTTCAGGCCGCTGCCTGGCTCACCATGAACGCCTCCAACCCCGACCACCCAACGGCCCGCTCCAGTGTTCTTCTGCGCGTCGCTATCCCCGCTGGCTTGCTCTCTGCCCGTCATCCCCCTGAGCATCCTGTCACACAGATCTGTCGCGGCGTAGTGTATCTTACTATCGGCGCGTACGCCTCATCCTTGTTTGATAAGGCTGTCGCCCGCGGCGGCGTTCAAGTTGATGCCCTCGGCGCAACGTTCATTGTATGCGCAGCGACAGGGGCTCTGAATTTGGAGTCTGCGGCCCTTGGTTTGCTCGGCAAGCCCTGTCCGAGTCCGTTCACGCGCCCGCTCCTCTCATCCTCGCTCGCCCGGTTTTGGAGCGGCCGCTGGAACAAACCCGTCTCCGACTCGCTTCGCATAGCTGTGTACGACCCGCTGCGCAAGCTGCACGGCTTTTCGAAGCCGTTTGCGTGCATGGCGTGTTTTGTAGTGTCGGGCTTGGCACACGAGCTCGTACTGTTGTATTGTGGAATTTACGGGTCGCGCGGCGAATGGTTTTTGTTCTTTGTGCTGTCGGGCGTGGCCACTCTGGCGGAGACGAGAGTGCATGGGTTGGTGAAGAATGGGGTGGTGCGCTATTTGTATGCGGCGGGCATGTTTTATGCGCTGTTTCACTTTTTGTTCTTGCCGGTGACGTTGAGGACAGGGATTGCGCAGGCGGGTGCGCACGCGCTGAGGACAGGGCCGGTCGTGGTAAAGTACTTGTACAGTAGATACGCTTAAATGTATGTATATAAAATGTGGGGGTTGCTTTGGAACCTGTGTAGTTGTACAGGTAGTCGGATATCTTGTCTTTGTTGGGTTTGGCGGTTTGGCAGTTTAGGAGGTTGGGTCGTGATGTGACTCTGATCACCGTCGTCTCGTAGTGACTCATTCAGTGGAACTACATCTGAGTTTAAAAACGAGAATTTAGTCTAGACATAGGTGTTGACATTCATGAATGCCCATTTGTCACAGTTCCACGCACATTTCCAAGGAGATCAAATATCTTGCTAATGTGACAGCGATTCGCAGGGCGAAACTCCTCGCAATCCGCTTTGAAGGCTGCACCCAAAGTTCAAAGTACCATCTTTTACGCCTGTAACAGCGTAGTCACTGCGTTCTCAACTCTCTCTCACATCTGCTGGTTTAAGAAAAATTGCAACTCGCCGAAGCTAAGTGTGCGTTTCTGGACGCACTACCGATTTTGACCTCAAAGGGGTTTTTGAGAAATTAGAGAATCTTTCTGAAGTTGAGAGTACCAGACCTTGAAATATGGAATCGAGAACTGCTCCTCATCTTTTGTGTGACCTATTGTTCTCAGTACACAATCTTTTGTAGATATGCCAAAAGCAGTACTTTCCATGCAATATGTTTACGGCTCGTATGGTCGATTGATGTCGTGTCCAACGAACCGCGATGTACCCTAACTTCAAATCGACCCTGGCATGTTCCATTCGGGAATAGAATCCGTCACAAAAAGAAAGACTCTGGTTGCATCAGCACTCACTGCAGGAAAATTTTTCGCGTTCCAGGACATTGTTGTCATGAGTACCAACCTGCTTAGTGATAGGTTTTTAACCCCTCATCGTGAACAGTAATTTTTCGTGTAGAAGACGCCAAGGTGTGTAAATTCGACTTGGTCACCGTTTTATTAGAACGCAGGCACTCGTGGTGCCATTAGATTACCTGGGAAGCTCTCTAGGGTTGTTAGAAACAGTTCTGTTCCTGGTCAACATGAGCAAACCTACATCGCCCAAAGCCTTCGAATGGTCCGATGGGAGGGCAAACAAAATAGGTCCAGTTAGATCTCCAAATGAACGAAACTTGCTGCAATTTAGCAAGTTTGCGGGTTTAGAAGATGGACTGATTTCTCCGCGGGGAAGGTTTTGCAGAGTGATGACTGTTGTTTCAGGAAGCAACTCTCCGCAAAACTTTCAGAAGGTGACATCTACAGACCTGGGTCGCATCGAATCATCAGACTCGGACGGGCGCAGTTCGAAGCTGAATATTAAATATCATCAGACGGCAGGTTCCGAATCTGACGAAGGACCCTACCTGGTTGGAAATTCGAACTCCGATTCAATGACAGAAGAAGAACGAGACTGGCCGTTGAACAAACCAAGCGTGCATTCCCAACCCTTCAGAAGCAACCGCAAGGACGCAGAATCTGCCTCGTCGGTGACTTCACAGCCTTCAAGCCTGAGACTGCGACTTCTCAGTATGGCACTTGGGCCACAGCAGACTGGGACTGAGAAGACACAATCTCGTATTAGCAAGGTGGATATGCAAAGGACTGTAGCACTGTTTGTTGAGACTACAAAGACGGAACCCGTCTTTCCGGAGGTGAGAAAGCCACCACCACAGCGACGCTTTGCAGATAGAAACTCTGAGCCTTGTGGCCGTTTCGGTATGGGACAACCGAGAGCAGTTCGCGACCAACCCCGTCTTCAAAGAGATGTGGCAGGCTCAATCGCTCAAGATAGCGACAATAGTGATGCAAGCTCCAACGAGCTCGAGGATGCCAGACCGTCGAGTAATGTTCCGGTGCGCAAAACATCTGGAAGATCAGTAGGGGACGGTGTTGCTAACGTTTTTCGAAAAGCTTGGAAATCGGCTCGGCCGCTTTCTCCACGACAACAAGAATTAGATGATCTACAAACATCTCGATCTACTGGAAGTACTCGCTCTGCAGAAAGTACTCGCTCTGCTAGGTCTATGACAGGGGAGGAAACGACTGCTGCCACAGAACGAATCGAAGGCACTTCTGGTGTGAGAGGATCTCATCGACTTGGGCGTATTCTTCGCGGATCGAGGGATGGCGACTTGTCGTTGGTACGCCGCAAGGGCAATGTGAGGGAACTAGTGGGCCTCAGAAGAAATGATCAAGATTTTCAGGGGCAGGCATTCCAGAAAAATTCGCTTCTTCGGCGCAGAGGAGATAAGCATGGAACAGGATCAATGCAGGTCCGGACCGACAGCAACCTGAAGTCCACGCTGCAATCGGTCAAGTTATTAGAGTCTATAGCTCGGCGCAGTGAAGAAAATTTATTCTCGCTCACCTCTGCCGATGCTGCCGGGACTGTAACGGAGTCGCCGTCCAATTTGAAGAAGATGGAGGGAACTGTTGAGCGCGAACAGGGCGCATGAGCAATAAGCTTGCAAGCAAAGGTTGTGCCAAAGTGTGTCGCCAAAGCCAGTTAGTCTGGCAGCAAATTGTTTAGAGATGGTGACCTTCACCCCCTGTCTCCTTTGTATCGTACTGTATTTGCAGATTGTGTGATAAAATAATTGCCAATGATTTATTTTTTATTGTAGGTAAGGTAAAACAAGCATGCGAGGTGCTTGGTGAGCGTTGATAACAAAAAAATAAAACTAAAGGGCGGCAAAAGTGACTGCTGACCTCTTCTACAGTATCACCTTGCTGCCCAGACGCCTCCAGCGTGACGGACTGGCGCGCCCACTCTGAGCCATCCACCTACGGGCCTTGCCGCGTCTTTCAACCGGCTGTCTCCGGGTATCTGCTATGTCGACAGCCGACCCATCGCGACCGAGGCGCGCTCAGCGGCGGCCCGGTCGCCGAATTGCCTTTCTTCAGGCATTAGATATTTCTCCCGACTCCGCTCCCGCACCCAAGTCAAGCCCCTCAACACTTGCTATGGAGTCGCGTGCTCCCCCGAAGTCACCTCCCCAGCAGGACGCTTTGGATGGAAAGCGGCCGCGGGACAATGACGAGTACGCAGTGCTGCTTGCTTCACCGTTAAAGCGTGCACGAGGACGACCTATTCGAGGGAAGACCATTAGTTACCACGAATATACTCCGCCAGTTACCCCGCCTCCGCCCCCGCCGCCCGTCAAACGCAAGCGCGGGCGACCGCGGAGGAAACCTCTTCACTCTCCATCAGCGCTTAGCAATAGTTTCTCGCCTTCGGAGGATTCTACGCCTGTCCTAGTTTCGGGGCTTCCGCGACTTCGTCTTTGGAACGAGGACACGCAAGAGATCACTCCAAAACCCTATTCCGTAGATGACGTTGAGCAAATTCTGGCTAACGACCACGCGCTCACTCTCTACGTCGGGCAAGATGACAACGCATTCCCGTCGTTCCTGGAGACGAAAGGGCTAGTATCATCAGACGGAATGCGCTTATGGAGAAGAGAGATGACCAGTCGCGGCGTTCGGCGACGTGTTATGGTGTTCGATCCTTCCTTGTGCAAAATCCTCGATCCTATCAACTCCCCCAAGATTCGAAATTTGAGACAGTTTCTTACGACGAAACTTCTTAATGGTCGTGTCGAAGATGCACCACGTGTGTATGCCGCTCAGTACACAGATTATGCGGGACTTGTGAACCCTGCGTTAGACTTGATTGAGTTGATTGTGAAAGGTGTCAAGCTGCGAATGAGGAGTGGAGTTGATGACGCGTTTCAAATAGAAGGCAATATTGCGGATGGGCAGCCCCGTCGAATATTTCGACACCAAGAGGTTGAGTCAAATGAACAAGGACTAATGTATCCTGTACCCTCAACGGAGAAAGAAGTGTCCAACGGGAGCAAGAATAGCTGTTCTTCAAAGGAGCCGGACAATGCCGTTGTCAACGGCGTGAATGCAGACACAAAGAGTCCCATGGACCAAGCTAGGGGTCTTCAAAAGTCTCCAGCTAATAGCTACACAGTAGCGACCGCAGCTGATTCCGATAATGAGGTTTGGCAGGATGTATTTGGTTTGTCGATGAAAAAATCATCGAACTTTGATGAACTCCCCGAGCATGAGCAAAGCAACTTGTATGCGCGTTTGTCTGTAAGTAGATCGAATGTTCTCGATCCAGGTGCTTTCTTGAAAGAGTTTTCTCCGAATCTTTTAGAAGACGGGCTGAGAAGAGAGCTGGAAGAGCTCCGTGCTGTTGAGGCCCGGCCGCCAAGATTTCAATTAGACCTGGATACTTGCGATCTGAATGGTTCTTTTGATGAGTTGTTTGCCCATTTGGAAACCGATGAAATGGACAGAGAGACCCAAGCAGATGTGAAGGTAAATGGTGTCGACGTCCACGCATGTGCAGGTGAAATAAAAGAGCAGGTACAAGATAAGATTAATCCTGGATCAAAAATGAATTTAAGAAGTCGGGAAGAAAGAGCAAAAATGAGAGACAAGAACAAAGCAAGGTCTACCAATAGTAAAGCTCGTTTGGATAGTCACGCTGAGATCACCGGTCTGGGTGGCGCGGAGCTGCGTTCACACCCGGATACCCCTGGGAATGAGACTGTATTCGTCCCTCAACAGGATCAGCTGGAGACGCAGAATGAACTCTCTGCAAACTTATTGCAGATAGCTTCCAATCCCGTAGAAACTACAGTTGAGGCAAACCCTACCGTTTCAATAGAAGAACTTGCGTTCGCGAAAGTCAAAGATGTAGTTGTTGAGCAGGATGCTTCCGCAAAGGGCAGTTGCTCGTTTGATGAAAGAATTCGAAACGTCGAAGATGCTAAAGTTTCTTTTGTCGGCGGTCCAGCACAGCAATTTTATTGTAAACGGTTGACTGAAACCAATGAATCAGGGAAATCCGTAGAAGCTCGTCAATCTACATGCATTGCTCATCAGGAAAAGAACTGCATGAACAAGTTTCGATGCTCTCACGTCTATCTGTGGAGCAAGATTGAATCTAGGTCAGGAGCTATGTTTACTGTGGAAGACGCAATTTCTATCTGCATGAGAACCGCAAAGGGATTTCAAATATATTGTGGTCAAGACTATGACTTCAGAGGAGGTGTCCATCGATCTCGCCTACTCGGCAAGTTGAATCAGTTCGTGAAAGCAGCGAGTAAGAGAGGCCATCGCAAGCGAATAGAGGAGAAGGTTCGGATGTATGATCGCACGAAACGAGAGCTTCTGCCGTATGCATCTTCTCCAAGTACGCGGACGTTTCTTGAATGGCGATCCGAACATCCTGATGCTGTCGTTTTTCATCCTTCGATGTTAGACCCTTCCCATGGTGTCCCGAGCACTAAGGATCAGAGGCATAACCAACATCTCTGTGGAAAGAGAAAACTGCGTTATGTAGTTGCACGGCATGTTGTACCCATACTTCGGAAGATGAGGGTGGTCAATATGACAGAGACAGAGCTACTTGCTTCACCATTTTGGAATACACTAGATCTTTGCGACGAAATTATGCCGAAGCGTACTGATCGAGCCGAAGTAGTACGACATTTGATACTGAATCCGTGGATTGAGGTGCTCCGTGAGCAGGAAGCACTAGAACGAATGCGTGAGGAAGATGGATTCCAAGTCGTTCCAATTATGACCTCATGTCCAGCTCGCCTAGCCTGCTTTTGGGACAAGCAGGCAAATACTAAGTATATGCATTCCGAAAAGTCACCGGGAGTTCCGGAGAAATCTATCTGGCAGTGCCTTTCGGAAAACAGAACTCTGGAACTCTATCTTGGGCAGGACACACCGTATTATGATGCCGTCAAATCATATGTGGCTGGATGCATAGAAGGAGGCTCATTTCCATACGCCCACATGCTTGCATACTGCGGAAAACTTCTGCATGAGACGATGCGAGCCTCCGACTGGATTGCGTTATACGTAGATGAAGTAGAAACCAACACTGCATCTGCAGTGTTCTACAATTTTATCGACAAGAGCTTATTGATGCAGCCAGACATGCCACTATTCAAGTCTATCAGAGCGTACCAGGCAGAGAATTCGAAAGAAGTTGAGATATACGTTGGACAAGACATGTCTCAGGAAGTTCAGAGGCAACTTTCATCGTGGTTTGAGCTTCTGACTTATCGACCGGGATTCTGTAGGTCAACTCACCGAGGCAT
>JAUKWC010040843.1:0-12553 GCA_032356245.1 Endocladia muricata | reverse complement strand
GTGCAGCGGATTGAAACCAAATAAGGGTGCTGATCAATATGAGGATTGGACGGAAGCAGGGGGCATATTTCCAGAAACGATGGCAACCTCCGCAGGGAGGAGGTGGCGGGTGTTTGTTGCGCCTGTGCGGTGGCCGCTCGTGCCTGAGCCGGCCTGCCCGGCAATGCACGAGCAGCGGCGTCGGCCTCGAGGTTGGCCACTTTTCTGCGAAGAAGGAGGGTGGACTGCGTGGTGTGCGGCGGGAACGATGGGGACGAAGTGAGGAGCTTTGAAGCTACTTCGCAACGGTGGCAGGGTTGGCTGGTTCTTATGCCTGATCGAGTGCAGACGACGTCCTCCGCCTCAGGTATGTCGCAACAGTAGGTGGTGAGGACTAGGTGACATTTCCAGAGACGATGGTGGGCATCTAAGCATGTAAAGCCTACTAGGGCCTTTTCATACAGAGGCGATACCAGAGAGTGAAGGGCTGAGTGTAGTATGGAAGTTTTGCTGTTTGGTGCGTGAGTAGTCGTATAAGGTGGAAGGACGTCAAAGTTTCTGTCGTCCACGGTGGGGAAGAGCTGGACAGGGAGTTGGCCAACGACGGTGTACCGGGGCATTATGCAGCGACGGCGAAAAGCGGCAGTGAAGCTGAGGAGAGAGAGATGCATGGGATAGCCAACGACGCCGCAGTCCCCAAATGAAGTGGCGGATTCATCCGTATAGATCTGTGTGCTACCTACGAACGAGTGGGTCACTGACGTCCTGGCATCCCAGATGACACCTTCGAGCTCGCTACCCATGCGTTCATCCTCGCGGTTTTGACAAACTCGTTAATAAACGTCAGGATGCAGGGGATGCGCGAACAGATGCGTGTCGCTCTACAGGGGATCACCACAAGGGCAGAAGTAGCAGGACTCTGTGATATCTTGCGCTACTTGCTTTCGCAGGATCTCGACAGAGTCCCGGAAGTAGGCAGTTCCGAAGGACGTACCGCTGTGGGCCAAGACACGAGTTGCCGAGAAGCTCTGATGGTGAAGCTCCTTCTCGACGACAGCGAGTGTGAAGGAGCGACACTCTCGTGAGGAGCGAATGCGGTCTCCAAAGCGCGGGAGAGAGAAGTCGGAACCCCAGAGGATAGAGATGACCTCGTCAACCGTGCGCGGGCCGGCAGTCCTCTCTACTTCGGCAAGAAGAAACTGCGATAGATTGTATAAGGAGGTCGGTCTGACTTATGGTCGGTTCTGCATCAGGGTGACACAGGAATGGGAGCAAGGGAAGCAGAGACGCCGGAGCCTCATCAGAAAGGACGATAGCATCGTAGCGGAGAGGTGGTTCTGGGGCGGGTGAGCCTTGCGGGGGAGTAGGGACGAGCTCGTCCGGTCGGTGTGTTCGGAGGTGAAACAGTTGCTCGTGTTTGGAATGGGAGAACGCGTCGGAAGACGAGTAGACGCAGTGCCGAAATTTGCAGAGCATATGGAGGGCTGGCAGGGATGGCTGCAAAAAGAAGCAGTGGCGGGAGGAGTGAAAGAACAGAGAGGTAGGGCGTTTTCCACGGGTGGAGATGTCTTCTCGTTTTCAGTGAGTACAAGACGGTAGACTTGCTTGCGAGCACTCCCGTGTTCACGAAACCTAGTGCAGGTCTGGTGCACGAGGGAGTAGTCGAGGTGGAAGACGGGGCCTGCCATTTGACACACGCACTCAATTGGCTGTGTCGACAAGAGAACATCATGCATTCCCTGACGGATACTAAAGCGAGAGGTGGGAATCGAAAAGCAGTGACACTGTTATTTCCGTAATTGAAAGATTTTCGAAAATTCGTACGGTCTAGGGTAATTTCATCTAGGGCATTTTCAAGGCACGGCGGCGATAAAGCAAGAATCTGCCAAACGCCCTAATTAAACCACAGCGACACAAGACGCTACCACGTGAATTCTGCAAAGATACCCTGCTGTCAACAGAAAGTTCTGAGCGACAGCTTCTTCTTGTGATGCGACGGCGTACACAGGTAAGCAGCGCGTATTCGGAACGGTATTCGCACGCGCACGCAGGATCTGAGCGGAATAGGAGATGTCATTGAAGAGTGCCGAGACGTGTGATGTGCGAAGCGATGCGGGGAGTGCGGGCTGTTGGAGGTGGAGAGGGTGAGGGAGCGCGGTTGGTGGTGAGGTGTGGTTTACAAGCTGGAAGGGATGGTCGATCGGAGGGGTGGTGTCGTTAAAGAGTGGCAAGAGATGTGGTATGCGATGCGATGCAGGGAGTGCGGTTTGCGGGAGGCGGAGAGGGTGAAGGAGTGCCGGTGATGGTGCCGTGTGCAGTGCAAACTGGAAAGGGTGGTGGGCGGGATGGGTGGTGTCGTTGAAGAGTGGCGAGACGAGTGGCGGGCGACGCGACGCGAGAAGTGCGGGCTGTTGGAGGTGAAGGGCGATGCGATGCAGGGAGAGCGGGCTGGTGCAGGTGGAGAGGTCGAGGCAATGCTGGTGTTGGTGGAGTGTGGTGCACATACTGGAACGGAAGGCAGGCGGGACGGGTGGCGTCGTTCAAGGGCGAGGAGGCGTTCGGTGTTCGGGGTGATGCTGGGAGTACGGGCTGTTGGAGGTGGAGAGGGTGACGGAGTGCGGGTGATAGCGAGGTGTGGTATACAAACTGGAAGGAATAGTGGGTGGGATGGAAGGCGTCGTTCAAGACTGGCGAGGAGCTTGCTGGTCAGTGGGGTGCGAGGAGTGCGGTCTGTTGGAGGCGGCGAGGGTAAGGGAGTGCAGGTGATGGCTTGGCATGATGATGAGAACGTCGATCCGTCCGAATACTATAGAAGGGCCTTTCATGTAGCAGTACAGAAAAGTAGCAGAATGCAAGCGGACGCTCACCGCGCGCAGTGAACGTTTGGTTTAGTTCTAGTAAGGATGCTGCGCAGCTGCACGTTACGCAGTTCTGAATGCAGCAAAAATGCACTCGGAACTGCGAAAAGTGCCGTTGTTGCGCAATGAAACTAGGAATGGACTTCGACACGCCGCAGTACGCTGTTTAGTATAACTTGCATCCTGGACTTCGACAGCCCGCAGTATGCCAGCTAGCATTACCGGAGCCGGACGTGTGCTGAGTGCAGTACGAGGTCTAGTAGTACCCATCGTTTACTACACATTTTGTAGTTCCGAGTCTAGTACCACTAGACCCGGACGTTCACCTGATGGACTTGCGATTCTAGTAATACTAGACCTGGAACTGCAAAACGTGTTGTAAACCAGGGGAGTTACTAGACCTCGTACTGCACTCAGTGTACGTGCGCATCCGTTTCCGGAAATTCATAAGTCGCAAAAGGCGTCCAGACGACGGCGTCTGCCGGGCGACGAATCCGACTCGGGGGATCTTACGCCTGGTTCAGCCTAGATATCTTCCTCAAACCCGGCTAGTTGAGGTTCCGGGTCCTATTGGAGCGCTGGTAACTGCTCCGCAGCCAATGTGGGCGCGTCGGGGATGGAGTTAGCGATAGAAACTGTCTTGGCCATGTCGAAAGTACGCCAGTTGTATGAAAAGGCGAACTATGGGAACATAGGAGTAGGGAGTACTCGATTATAAGCCACAGCAAATGAGTAGGAATCTCGTTGCGAGGGAGATTGGAGGGGTGAAGGTAGAGAACGGAAACACAGAGAGATGAAAGCTAGAGCGCAAGAGTAGTACGGATACGAATGCCGCAGGCATTTGGGCCGGACCCGTCGGCGGCAGACGGCGTGGCGCCCAGAAAGACGTGGTTCTGAGCCGACTGCAGCAATACAATTTCACGTTTGAAAAAAAAAACGAATTGTAGGGTTGGAGAGGGTCTCTCTAATGAGAGCGGCTGGGATCTGCCCATATATAGAATGATCAGGAAATGAATGTCTCCAATTTAGTCGTATTAATGAGACCCCTCTCCTCGAGTGTTTTCACAGACAGAAATCCTAATCCCTGTCACTCGGGACACCCAAACCATCATAAAACTAATTTACTTCTAGTCCCCACGAAATAGACGTCTATGAACTCTTTTCAACGTAGACTCCCTCTTATATTTATTTCAACGCTTCTTACTATACCTGAAAGACCTGCTAAGTACAGGGAGTCTACTTCTCCTTTCCTGCGAAGCTAACTTATACAACGGATACATAAAAGCCTGAATGGAGTATTGCCGTCAGTTAACCCCGCGTCCTTCTCAAGATAGGTTGCCGCACAGTATACAAAGAAAATGTGCTCCGTATTGAACGACGCCTACTCAACTGCAGGCCTTAGAATTGACCTGCAATATGCAAGAGCTCGTCGCGGGTTACAAGATAGCCCTTCTGTGCGTTCGACTATGGTTATAGTACTATCCAAGAAGTTAATGCATAGTTATCCACCTTGTCTCGTACCGTAAAGCGTCGGCATGATTCTAGGCAGGATAGTGTAGCTGAACAGCACCAAGTATACTTCTCAGTTCCATAGAGCTGCAGATGGCGTATAAAGCGCCCAGAGGTATTCAGTGCAGTAGCACGCCATCTGTCAGAAGGTGGTTACCAGCATGGAGGGTCCAACGTGAGCTTCTCCGCGTAAGACAGGGCCCGGGTCATCCTCGGTTGCCGAGGTACGTAAGATGAGATGCGGGACTGCAGTGAACCGCACAATATACAGGACAAGTTGAACGTTTTATCCGGAAAGGACCCGGAAGTAGTGGATGTCGACATTCACTGCATGTAGCGGTTCAAAATAATGTTTTGTGGAAGGTTTGGCCAATACCGAAAATCGACTTCCTGCACGAACTCCACGTTTTGAAGCGACATGGAAGTCGACTATTCCACGCCATTACAGAAAGAGGTTTATATGCGGAAGGTCTACTACGCTACTACATCTGGTGAACATCACCATCCGTACCCGGAAACACAGACACATCCATAATGCATGAAGCAGATACTGTCACTCGTAATTGCAGAGTGTGGCCATAGTAGTTCTCACTACCGCACTATAATGCTGGTCGGACCGATCAAAAAATAGTTCCGCACCAGAGGCCAGAGTGTAGACAACACTGTGCACTTCTAGCATAAAATCGTTTCTTGTCGTAACAAAGTAGCTACGGAAATATGAATTACCGCGGAACACCATGTATTCGTGTAGCTAAATTGATTTGCAGTTCGAACTGGTAAACTGCATGTGCGAAAAGACGCGATAGCTATCACTGACTGTACGGAAATCTAATTTGACTCAGATAGGAATCGGGGAAGCATAAATCCTTCCAGCTCACTTTCTGATAGTAGTTTTCCTGAACCTCAACTCACGTAGCGATGCAAACAACACGTCATCATTGATGTATGCGGCAGCGAGTGTGGTATATCCAGCTCTTACGCAATCTCGCTGAGCTACTTCACGATTTGATTCGAGAGAAAGGAGCTTGATTCTTACTTGAGGCTTTCAGTGTAATATACTCACTGCTGTTTCTACGATGCGGCTTTTCTCTGGTCGTGCTGCACGGGGTGAAATAGTAAGCGGAAATCCGCACGCAATCATGGCACTTCTACATATGCGCCTTTCGCTTCAAGACCTGTTTATAAAAAGACATGACTGTCGAAACACTTCCTGCATATCTCCAAATTGATTCCCCCTGCCTACCGAGCTTACCATGCTGTGGGGTGGTTGGTGAGGTAGAGTAGCAGAAATATTTCTTCAAACAGGAGTATTCTGGATCTACCAGAGTCCAGAACCACAGGAATGAATAATTATCTTCCTATTCGCAGATGTGGAAAAAAGGCCCCTTACCTGTATTTATGTGCATTAGGGAGAGAATCCCGATAAGGAAACTAGATTTGTCCGTTGTATCAAACTCCCCCGCTCGAGACCCCATGGCTTCATTTCCTTTTCCTCGCTGAGTAGGCTGCTCCAGATTTTCGGGCATGGTCTTCACCCGTACACAACCTGGTCGGCCCGCTGTGTATAACTGAAAAAATTTGATGTACAGAATCAAAGAGGCAGTAAGTATAGGACCGTTGAGACTCGAGACGTTGACAAGATCCAAGCAGATTGCTTCCACTTCATGTTTTGAATATTCCCAGCGACCTTTCAGTGTCGTGAACTTTCCTATCATCTAGTCATTGTAGACGACCTCCGCTGAGTCTCCCAGAATAGTCACCACTAGTTTAACGTAAGACTTTCATCAATGATTAGACCTAAGCCTACGACCAGCCTGGTCGTTTTGAAAGAACCCATTCGTTGTCAGTGAATGTTATAAGACACTGAAAAAGTCCTAATTTTGGAGTGATTTCTGCTTCTCATGAAGAACGTGCCAAACCCGAGGGCATTCGAAAGCTCATAGCCAATTAAATGATTTCCCACGACAAAAAGCAGTCATTTCCGATTCAACTGATGAAAATATAGAGGCTACGAGAAAAATAGGAAGTTTCCTCTTCGGGACAACCTTCGTGCAGCAAACACTCTCACTAGGTCCTGCCACTAGGACCAACTTAGCAGGAGTGATGATCGCACTACAGTCCCCTGCAAGTTCCTTCAAGAGTGTGTCGCCCGAAGAGTTCGGCGATGATGATAAATACACAAGGAGGTGAGGACACCCACACCTCATGCTGTACTACAGAATATCTGCGGGCCGCTGATTCTCGCACTGCTAGACTTCGGGATACTACTAAACTTTTCAGTAATCTACAACGAGCAGTGTGTGGGCGCTACGAAAATTTTACCATGATTTAACTGCATCAGTATTTTTCGGAGACCGAACGATCACAAACTGTTTCGACAATATGCAATGTTTCCATTCGTACGACATCAGCAGGGATCTCTGAGAGTATACGGAGCAATACTATTCGACTCATCCATAGTACAAGTAGGCATGGGCGGCTGACTCGGTGGTAAATCATCACCGAGGTGAGGGCTACTTCGTACAATGAGTTACGAACACGATAGAATATCTCCGGGACAACATCTCGCTACCTGCTACACTAGCTTACTGTATCTGCGAGAGTTGCGCCCGGCCCGATGGTGAATGGTGCACTACCCAAAACCGATACACGGTTTCGATCTGTACTCGTCTTGGATGCTCGCCTTGAACCAGGTGCTCCAAAAACTTACACTAGATGGAACACTTCGCAACTTTCTTTTTAGTTTGGATCGTCCTATCCGTTACGTATTTGCTGGCCGCCTATAGTGATTAGATTCATCGTCTATTCTGTTCAGAAGCGCATGCACTAGTCAAAACTGGACAAATATTCCGTCTTGTCCGCAACATATCCCCTTCATATGGCATAAGTCTACACTCTGGATTGGTCTTTTGATAGTGAAAGAGATTTTATCGATATGAAGGAGACTATATCTGAACGCGTTTTCAAGTGAATCAACGGAACCTCGCAGTACTAGTGCGTCCGTAGAAAAGTGGGAAAGTTCTCCTCTCCAGTTGCAACATAGACTGCAAAAGACTGAAATACTACGGGAGCCCGGACTCCAATTATTCACTATACATGTGGGTTGTTTTTCTGAACAAGCTCTACACTTTGACATTCAAAAAAACCAGCTCTTTCCATCGCAAAACTTCATCTGAAAATCTGAAAAGATTTGCTCTTCCTCAACTGCGCCCCACATTGAGAATGGTGGGACTAGTAGAACCGAAGTGAAACGCCGACCGTACTGCTCAACAGCTTAGGATCCCTTCGTCCTAAAAACAAGTACTGCTACAAACGCGCATCTTGAGGCCTTTAGCACGACACGACCGAGAATACAGCGCATAACGGAAGTCATATACTCTTCAAGGAACCATGTTTCGTATATTCATGTACTGCTTGCCATTCGTAACGAAAGTTGCTATCCACATAATTCTGTCATTATGCCTACAAGAATTCTGCAGTACGGTTGTGATAAAAAACCCGTCGTAGCTACACAACTCGTGGTTGAGTTCCTAATTGCAACTGTTTTACAGTGAGACTATGCCCCGAAACTTGTGCGCAAATTAGTGAGTACTGCTTGAGGATCTCTGCCGGGTTAGTCGCCTACAGTACAGAGCTATCGTGATGAGTGTTAGCAAGTAGATTTATACGCGGAAAGCGACTACTAGAATAGTAAATGACTTCAGGTCTGCACTTTATTCTCAATCGTGCCTCACCAGACGCCTCAAGGTGTGCGCTAATAGCGGCTACTTCATGTACTATGTGGGGGTCCTGAGCGGTTGAGATGCGCGATTGGCGTTCTGCATTACTTATGGTGGTATCGCCGTTCTCAGCGCGGGACGCAGTTGGGGAGCGAAGAATAGCCTCAGATATTCCGATTAAGGTTAGAGATGGAAAGGCGAGGTGTAATAAATGTGAAGGTGACGAGTTTTCGCGCGAAACAGCATCTACCTACCCTGAGGAATTGCAGTCGGGTTTTCTGGAACAGCTCACTTTTCTCCAAATATCGTCAAATGTGAATTGCAGAATTCTGCAATGTTTTACAGTTGTTACTCGTATTGCAGAATCCTGCAATTTTATTTGCAGATTTGTCCAGGCGTAACCCCACTAATGAAGGTAACTAATTCTGGTAGAGAGGTAGAGGTAATTAATTACTCACGGGTTCGCGCAAGTTTCGAGGCGTAATCTAAATCTACAACGTTTGGAATTTAAACTTCGACCAAGAATTCTGCAGCTATCGCGAGCAATTTCTCACGACCCCATCGCAGAATTCTTCGAGGCGTAATCCCACAAATACCATTAAAAGTCAGGATAGGAGTAGCCCACTTTACGAATCGGTGATTAGTCTTTTTTGAGCAAGAGCTTACGCTTCGAAACAACTGCAGTCGCCTTGCCCAGAAGTTTTCAACCTCACTGGTAAGAAACCAGAAAACGTATTCTCTTCGTGTAGTTTTTCTCGCTGCGCCGGTCTCTCAGCTGTTAACAATCCGCTTATCACATTTCAATGCAGCGTCGGCACAGTTGCGCAGTAGCATAGCGATAGTCATGGGACCTACTCCGCCAGGAACAGGGGTAATTAAACTGGCCTGCGCTCTGCATTGCTCAAAATCTACGTCGCCAACTAATCGATACCCTGCCTTGCGACTAGAATCTGGTTTTGAGTTAATCCCGACATCGATCACCACACATCCTGGTTTCAACCAGTCTCCCTTCACCATCTCCGCCCTGCCAGTAGCAGCAATGACAATGTCCGCCCGTTGTACTACTGATGGCAAATCCGCGGTGCGCGAGTGCGCTATTGTGACTGTGGCATTCTCGTGAAGCAAAAGCATACTGACAGGTAACCCAACAATGTTACTCCGCCCCACTACAACTGCCTCCTTACCCGAAATCTCGACTCCACATCTCTTCAAAAGCTCGATGCATCCTCTGGGCGTGCAAGGACTAAACAATGGCTCCCTATCCCGCATGCACAGTTTGCCAATATTCAGTGGATGAAACCCGTCTACGTCCTTCTCAATAGAAATTTCCGAAAGCACCGCCTCCTCATCCATGTGATTCGGAAGCGGTAACTGCACGAGGATACCGTGAACAGAGGAGTCATTGTTGAGTTCGCAAACGATATTGATGACATCCGCTTGAGTTGCGTCCGCAGCAAGAGTACGATGGGTCGACACCATGCCACATTCATTGCAGGCTTTGATTTTCATGCGCACGTATGTAGCAGAATCGGTTCTTTCTCCTACTAGTACTGTCGCTAAGCCGGGAACAATGTTGGACATTGCTGCAACGTCTGCTTTGATCTCAGCTCTGATCTCCGCCGCAATAGTTTTTCCATCGATAAGGCCCCCGAGTGGTTGTGGTTCCTCTTGCGTTGCCATGCCGACCAAAAGCAGGAGCAGAGCTTGTCAAACAGCTGCCGACTCAATCCACCCGACCTAGCAATACCAATGTGACTATATTGCGTGCTCAAGTAGAAAACCCCAAACATAGGTAGCAGCACCACAGATCTCTCGACAAAAGGTTAGGTGAGGGCAATGAAAACTTGGCTGGATGAGAATTTCTTCTTTTTATAAACGACATTGTTTTTACGCATCGGAATCCTCACTGGGCCGCACACAACGAAGGAGACGCGATCAGGCATTGCTTTTCGCAACCACAGGGCATAATAGAGCTTTTATCACGCATCCTATCTTTCTGCTCGGCTTTGGTCACCTGACGAGTTCTGTCTGGCACGGATTCAAGGCTCCTATACCAGGCGTGACGAGGAGCGGGTGCCCTGCACGATTGAAGATCCAGTCATCCAGCGGCAGGACGCTCTCATCCGAAAACGTCAGATACAAAAACTTCATCGTCGACCCGAGAAACTCGCTCGGCATCAAGTCTCCCCTTGTCGTATTCCCAATAGCAAGCTCCTCCAGAATAGTGAACGCCCCACTGGCCACCTTACACTCCCGGTCAATGCTCGCAAACGTCTTCCACGCCTCCTCTCTATACGAATCATCACGTGTGCTCCTCCACATGTAAAATAGCGCTTCCACGAGGTCCGCCTGCAACTTGTACGCCCCTTTAGTCACCCAGATCTTTCCATTGTATCGCGCCAAGTCTCCGCCCAATTTTGTCGGGAACTGTTTGTACATATTGATGCACGACTTTGTGATCCCCTCCGCGACCTCGCCCCACTGCTCCTCGGTACGACCTGAAATACCCTCCTTTTTCACCGCCAGGTGGAACAACGCCGGCAAATAACACATCGACTGCTCCACCACCGCCTCCCCGTCCCCATGCCGTCGATCAAACGCCCTCAGATACAGATCGCCCGTCGGGGACTCATAAATCGCCCGCCGCAACAGCATGTGCATACTCGCATCCAACGGATACCTCAACACCGACTCGCAGCTCCCCCCCTGCCGCCACGCCTTGGTCAAATACTCATAGAACCCGCGTGCCGGAGTCGAAAATGTCGCCGTTGTATCCACACTCGGTCCTGCCCCCACCGCGCTCACGGCACCTTGCCATAACTCCACCAAATACGCGTAGTACGAATCCATCGACGTGAATGAGACCCTCCCGAAAACCCCCACACCTCCCGCTCCCTCTTCCTCCTCCCAACTCGCCCTCTGCCCCCACCGTGTCCCGTTTAATTCCTTCCCCCGCACCAACTCCCCCGTAATCTCCTCCCTCAACAACGCCGGCCCTGCCTCAATCACGGCCTGCACCGCCCGATCCGACTTGCACCTCAGCTGCCTCACCGCCGGGCGCAACGAATGAAACGACAGTGCGCGAAATTCCAGGGCCAACCCGCCTGCCTCTGATTGCGTCGTACTCATGCCCACACAAGCGTCCTCAACCGCTTCCTCCCCCTCGCCCACCGCCAACCTACACTGCGGAAATGGGACGCCATTCAGGGTCTCAAACGCCGGCGACAGCCTCAAGCCCAGCTCCTCGGCCTTTCCCAGATACATCTCATCGCCGGTCAATTGATAGATGGACAGCAAGCCCCCAAGAATCCTTGTGGTGACCTCATGCACACTGACCAACCCCCCCTCCCCCCCAAACCTCAACCGCCCCTGCACCCACGCCCGCGCCGCCTCATACCGACTCCTCAGCCGCATAATATACAATGTGCCCAACGCCTCCACCACAGTGGCCCCCATGCCCCCCAACACCTCCTCTCCCTCCCCTTCCACCGGGCGCAAGACATCTGCCCCCATTGCCTCCCTCGCATACACATCCCACGCAGTCATCACTGCCTGACGCACGACACGCCGCCGCTTCTCCGTCTCATACTGCTCCGGGGTCAAGCCGCGCGGCACCTCCCGCGGCACATGCGGGGCCTGAAAGGACCCCACAGGACGTGCAGTCGCACAGGCGTCGGCACGCACACAGCCGCAGGCGCGGATGTCTGCCTCGCGGCGCGACAGACCGCCGACGGCATGGGCCAGGGCGGGCGGCGGAGGGGAGTGGAACAGAGAGGTGAGAAAGAGAAGGACGCAGAGGAGGGTGAGAAGAGTGAGGGCGGTGAGGCGAGTGGCGAGATGGTAGACGAGGCGCAAGGTGCGGCGCAAGGGAGGCGGGGGAGGGCAGTGCTTCTTGCGCGCAAAGACGTGCATGGCGAAGGGAGTCGGAGATGCAGAAACATGATGAAAAGGGAGCGGGAAACGGAAGGGGAGGGAGAGGGAGAGAGGGGTTTGGAGGTGGAGAGGGGGAAGAAGGGAGTTGAATGAGTGCGTGAGTGGGTGAGTAAGAGAGTACGAGGGGTGAGGGTTGGCCGGGACAGAGATGGGATGCAGTGGGGGGTACTGGTGGGGGGAGGATCGGTCCGCGCCTTTTCAATACTGTGCTCTGTGTGCGCTCCCCTAAGTGCCACGTGAATTCTATACCTGTATTTGTGCTGTATCACATTCAGACCCCCCGAGCTCTCGCATTCGCTCTCTCGCTCTCTCGCTCTCTCCTTCTCGCGCTCTCTCCTTCTCGCGCTCTCACTCTCCAACCCGCTCTCCCTCTCCCCCTCTCCCTCCCCCCGCTCCCGCCTTCAGCTCCCGCGCCCGTCCCCAGCCCACCCCATTCCCTCGTTCCCCCCCCCATTATACCACGCAATGTTGCCCAAACCCGCCTTCCTGTCCCCTACCCCCATCTCCCTGCACCCTCCCACCCCTTGCCTCTCTCTATCCCCGCGCCCCTGCCCC
>JAUKWC010040832.1:0-12564 GCA_032356245.1 Endocladia muricata | reverse complement strand
ATCCCTCCCAATTTGTTCGACACACCCCATTATCATTCGCACTCCGTCACCCTCTTCACGTCCAAAAGCCCGCACTCCCTGCATCGCATCGAACAGCACGCCCCTTGCCACTTTTGAACGAAGCCACCCGCCCCACCCGCCTTACCTTACAGTCTGTACACAAGGCTCTACCATCACCTGCACCCCCTTACCCTGTCCACCTTCAGCAGCCCGCATTCCCCGCATCGCATCGCACACCACACGGGTCGCCACTCTTCAACGACGCCTCTCGACCCGCCCACACCCTTCCAGCACGTGCGAATACCGCTTCGCATACGCGCTGTTACCTGTGCACGCCGTCGTACCACAAGGAAAAACCATCGCTCAGTACTTTCTGTCGACGACAGAGTAGCTTCACAGTTCTGACGAGGTGGCGTTTCGCGTCGCTGCTGTTTCAATATGACCTGTTCCAGGTTCTCGCCATCCATAGTTCCGATGCCGGGCCTTGAAAATAACCTAGATGAAAGAACCCTAGACCGTGCGACATTTTGAAAATCTTGTCAGTAGGGATATTACAGTATCACTGCCTTTCAATTCGCACCTCTCTTTCTAGTACCCGTCAGAAAATGCATGATGTTTTCTTGTCGACACAGCCTATAGCATGTGTGTGTGTCGAATGACAGGCCCCGTTTTCCACCTTGACCACTCCCGCGTGCACGAGACCTGCACTAGGTTTCGTAAACGCGGGAGTGCTCGAGACCAGACCGACCGTCTTGCACTTAGTGAAAACAGGAAGACAACTCCACCCTTGGAAAAGGTCGTACCTCTCCATCGTGTCACTCCTCCCGCGAGCCCATCTCCTTCCAGCCATCCCTCCCAGCCCTCAATATGCGCGGCAAAGTTCGGCACTGCCTCTACTCGTCATCCGACGCGTACTCCCTTTCCAAACACGAGCAACAATGTCACTTCCGAACACACCGACTGGACGAGCTCGACCCTACTTCTCCGCACGATTCACCCGCCCCAGAACCTCCTGGCCACTATGATGACAACGTTATTTCTGATGAGGCTCCAGCACCTCTCTTTTTCTTGCTCCCATTTCTGGGTCACCCTGATGCAGAACTGCCCACAAGTAAGACCGACCTCTTCATACAATCTATCGCAGTTTTTCTTGCCGAAGTAGAGAGGACTGCCGGCCGGTGCACTGTTGACGAGATCAGCTCTATCCTGAGGGATCTCGACTTCTCTCGCGCGCGCTTTGGAGACCACATTCGCTCCTCACAAGAATGACGCTCCCTCACACTCCCTGTTGTCGAGAAGGACTTTCACCATCAGAACTTCTCCGCCACTCGGGTGTTGGACCACAGCGGTACGTCCTTCGGAACTGCCAACTTCCGGGACCCTGTCGAGATCTTGCGAACACAAGTAGCGCAAGCTAACTGAGAGTCTTGCTACTTTCGCCCTTGTGGTAACCCCCTGCACATCAACACGCATATCTTCGCGCATTCCTTGCGACCTGACGTGCACCGACGAGTCTATCATGACCTCAACGAAGAAGTCATGGGTAGCGAGCTCGAGGGTGTCATCTAGGAGACAGGGTCGTCGTGGACCCACTCGTTTGTAGGTTGCGTACATATCAATATGGATAAAGCCGCGACTACACTTATGAACAGCGCCCTAGTTGCGTATCCCGTGCATTTCACTGTCCTGAACCTCACTGCCGCTTTCCGCCGACGCTGCATAATGTCCCGGCACACCGTTGCTGGCCATCGTCTTGTCCAGCTCTTCCCCACCATCGACGACAAAGAGTTTGACGCCCTTCCACCTTCTTCGACTACTCACGCACCAGACACCAAAATATCCATACTACACTCCGCCCTGCTCTCTCTACTATCGCCTCTGTATGATAAAGCCCCCGCAGGCTTTACATGCTTACATGCCTACGATCGTCTCCGGAAATGTCACCCAGTCCTCATCAGCTACTGTTGCGACATACCCGAGGCGAAGGACATCATCGTTTCTCGACCAGGCACGAGAAACAGCCAACCTTGCCACCGTTGCGAAGCATCTTCAAATCTCCCCACTTCTTCTGCCTCATTCCGGCCGCGCATCACGCAGTCCACCATCCATCTTCGCAGAAAAATGGCTGACCTCGAGGCCGACGCCGCTGCTCATAAATTGCTGGGTAGGCCGGCTCAGGCACGAGCTGCTACCGTACCGGCGCAGCAGAACCTTGCCACCTCCTCCCTGCGGACGTGGCCATCTTTTCTGGAAACATGTCCCCTGCTTCCGTCTGATTCTCATCTCGACATGCACTCCATTTCCGGTTTCGAACCCCTGAGCAACTTGCACCTCGGCATCTCCAAGCTAATCAAGACTTGCATATGTCGTAGGGTCGACTCCCTCTTCCGATTCCCAGCACAAGCTTCCACCTGCATAAGTCGCAAGCAGGTCAGAACCATCCGCACTGCTCTCCATTGTGGAGTCAACATTGTTCTGGCTCCCATTTAGAAGGACTTCTACGTTCCCAGCCCACACGTCGACTTCTCCACCTCCGAAAAAGGCAGTTGCATTGCCGGACTTTACACAAATGGAGGAGTCCTTGGCATGCTGGAGGCCAAGCACTACAAGGCCGTTGACATGGTCTTTCCAATTGTTGCAGGAAACGTAGACGGGTGCTGTGATGAAGCTGACTCCGCGCCCCTCGCATCAATTTGCGCTCAGTACTCAGACATTGTAATACGTAGCTCGGGACAGGCAGCAAAGAAGCACTGAAAATTTGCCGAGGTTGACAACCTAGAGGACCGCCTCAATAAGTCTATGGCCTCCATGCTCCACATCTTTGGGGACTACCACCCGACCAGGCTCAAGACCCTCAAGTTTCATTTCCTCACACTCCTTGTAGATGACATCCGCAACTTTGGAGGCCTACAACATCTAGGTGCCGGTGTTTGTGAACATGCTCACATTGCATTCAAGCAAGACTACCGTCCCACCTCCAAGCGAAGGGTAGCAGCCATGGACAAAACCATCCGGCGAATCCAGTGCTCCGAAAACCTTGCTGCCGTTCGTGCTCAAGTCGGCTCAATCTCTTCATCCCGTCGCTTCACAAACCTACAGAGGAATCCAAACGACAGACACGGGGCGTGTCTTGTCAGGGAAGGCTTCAGAATGTACGTCCGCGAGCCTGCTCACTTGGGAACCCTGGCTATGCCGCTTCTTGGAAACGAAGAAGGCTGCCTCTCCTCCTCGATGCTCCAGTCACCACGAGAAGAAGCTCCCGACATCTGCATCGATCTTCTTGTTCAGCTTGATGATCGTGGCACCACTGTGCTGCTCGACATTATCTGGGCTGAGCTTCCCCGGCAATATCCGGTCTATAAATGTGACACTCTCCAAATTACTATCGTAAAAAGTAGTTACGTTCTCGGCGGCTCCTGTGTTTCCGTCAACGAAGATGATCCCGACCCTAATATCATTCGAGTCGACGCGGTGCAGAAACATGACCTTCAGCGCGTTTATGCAAATGGTGGCTTCGGCTCGACGAAAGGACAGCAATTCAGCTTCGTGCTCCTGGCCGCTGACGACGAAGAACACACAGATACTCTGTGGGTGGCCCAGGTTCTATCTCTCTTCCGTATTTATGGCCGTGAATCACTACAAACTACTGAGTATGCCTTCGTTTGGTACATGCATTGTATTGCACCGATCGACTCTGTTGATGACACTTTGCAATGCGTTTGCTTGCGGTGGTCTACAGATGAGAATGTAAATTACACAGAAAAATCTGTCCCGCTCCGAGGGATGCAGCAACGAGGGCGTCAACCTCGTGCTTCGCCCTTGTTTGGCCTTTAGAAGGCCTCTGCTATCATCGGGACAGCTCACGTGGTGTGGTCCAATTTCCACATCCCCTCTTTGAATTCTCAGCAGCACTGGCTCTACCATCGCTTGTACATGAGTAGATTCTACAGATATTCTGATGCATGGCCAGTCCTAACTAAACCCTCCCCTTCGACAGACCTGCCATTCTCTCTGCATTAGAATTAAAGACGCGAGAAAACTACAATCCGTTTAGTGAGCTACCAACATATAAGTACGGTTTCCTTCCTTCTCTCTCTTTCGCGCGTGGATGGTTGCTCTTTCTCTGCTCCAACAACGGCGCGCGGGGAAGAATCGAGAGTTTTGGGCAGACTCCGAGACAGGGCAGACGCGCTATTTCAAAGCTCCTACGGTCCATGCCATGAGTCTGCTCGTGCAATGTAGTACTTGACGATACCGCCAAACATGGTGGAGATGATGTCCGAAAACCAAGTCTTTCTTACCGCCACATAGAATTCGTTCTTTGAACCCACCTTTACCACGTTTTCGGGTACTATAGGGGCGCCTGCTAACAAACCCTCGCCATGCTCCTCACTAGACCGTTCCATTCCCTTATTTACGGACTCGCACAACGCCGCCTCAACAGTACAACAAATACTGAAACATCTGTTGCGGAACAAAGCGGCATAGAACGCGAGCAACTCTGCATAGTATCTACGCGGTTGCCAAAGGCAGGTACTTGGAAAATTTCAGGCTGGAGGTGCGTTGGCGCTGGCCGCCACGGCTCTCAGCATGCTGCAGGCAGGATACCATTCTCGCCGGCCAGACGTTCAGGCGTGCGAGTTGCATGATAGCCCCGTACACGGGCGTCCGATCCTATTGAGAATGGTACCCTCGGAACTCAGAAAGGACATGTCTTCCCAAAGAGTTTTCAAACATTACGTCACCCTTGTTAAGATCACACACCTCCTTCGGTACAGAGTAATCACCGTATGGTAGATCCTCGACCTTGCTGAGTCGCTACCGTGAGAAGTCTAAAGTCCCTTGCTCCCTTTCTGACCTTATCAGCTTCACCCGCGCGTCAAGTGCTGGAGATGAGCGCACCGCCCGCTAGCTGTCCGCTACAAACGTGGTCTTCCGCGACATCAAGAAGAAACATCCAAGGCGTTGGAATAGATCGTCGCTAGCGTTCCTCTTTCGCGCGCCCATCGTGTCAGAGGTTGTCTGCCTCATCCTCGCACATAGAGCATAGTCCTTTGAAACTGCCTTATCGCACTCGCGGCAGGATTCGGCATCCAAACAAAAGGAGGACCAGTTCGCGGTGCCAAGCTCTGCACGCACCATTCCTACCAGAGCAGTCGCCTCATCGTAGTGGGAACGCGTATAGTACTCCTTACAATTGGCAAGGACCATCGGTGGAATTGGCACAACACCCTCCTGGCCGTCCGCGGAAAGGCCCCCCCAGCCACGCACGGCTCACTGCAACCCACCCAGTTCCGGACCGGAACAGAACTTATCGGGTCTTGCTCAGCAGTTTCGCGCGGGCACCATTGCAGAATCTGCTTCTCGACGGTTTTGGCAACACCAATGAAATTTGCCCGCACTTGTGTCATACGCTTGCTACTGTGAGCATGTCGAGTTCTGGCCCGCGGTGTGGCCTGCTGGGTGCCACCACAAATCCCACGAGCCATGCGTAGGCTCTTGATCTCTTGCCTCACATCCTAGAATTCGGCTTGTAGTTGCAGGAACTCGAAGAGCGTTGCCTTAGTCGTCACACGCACCTCAAGAAGCTCTCGATCGGCCTGCCGTAGCTTCTCCTCGTAGTCATGGAACCTTGTCTCGAGACCGGAAATCTCTTTATCCTGCATCGGAACTCTGTTCGTCAGCTCGGGAAGCATCGTTTGTAGCTTTTCCATCTGCTCACGCGAGATCGATTGTGAGCGAGCGACATCGGAAGTCTCAACCCTTGTCCAGGACGGCATGGGCGAAGGTGGAGACGAAGAGGGTCACACCGACGATGTACTAGGAGGATGCAGGGTCGCCCGATGAGTTTGCCCTGCTCCACGGCGGATGTGTGCCTGCATAGGGGATGCAATGCCGGGCGTGCGCACGCGTGGCGGGGACGCAGTTCGGGCCCGGATGGTGAAGCTGGCTGTGCTCGAGCTGCGGTCAGATTGAATGGAGGAACGACAAGCAGGCATCTGGTTGCCAGAACGCCCTAGTGGTACTGTCAGTTGTACAGCAGCACCGTGAATCGCCAGAATAGTGGCACCATCGGCTCGTCCACCTTTTGGACCAATTAGAGAAGGCGCCGGCGTTTTCTCGGGCTAGACAACCCCCACTGACCTACCTGCTGGGTGCAGCTGAGTTGCATTACAGTCGCGGTCCGGCGGTGTCACCGCGACAGGCGCAGCTCGGGCATCATCCTCCTTCTCCGCCTGCTCGTGGGTGCGCTTGCGAGCTCGTTACATCGGGACAGCCCTTCCCGTCCTCCTGGCCAGCGAATCCATCGATGTGGAGCTACGCCGCAAACAGGACAGGACAGACGGAGGCTCGATAAGAAGAACAAGTTCGGAAACAACGTCACAATTGTTGTGAAGTGACCTGTGCAAGTCCTAGCGAGCAGCTACAGCTGGTGGTGGGGCCCGTCTAAAGTCAGGCACACGCGGAGAGTGCCTGCCCGCGTATGAAGTATCATAAGCATCGTGGCAGGACTGCAAACAGGGGCTAAGGGCCTGCAAATGGGCATTCCAGATAGCATCGAAAACTCAGACTAGGGTGGTATCAGTAATGATAAGGGCTAAGATCTGCACATGTTAAAATGCATGGGCATATGGGTGATGTCTTTCAGATTAAAGTTCGCACATCCATGTCCTCACGTGTTTCCAGATATGTATATCTCAGCCCCTTTCACTAGTGCCACTCCCCTACTCTGAATTTTCATGACTTTTCAAACCTCTTTTCCCGCTATGGCGGCCCCAAACTCGCCCACATTTCTGGGCGACCTTTCTTGCGGCTGATTCCAAGTCCTTCTGAGCTGTTATATTTTGGCCTGCTCGCCCGAAAGTGAACCTCGAACGCGCGTGTAGCGTTTGAGTTCGTTCACCTGCACGCTATTTCGGAATATCCTACGACGTACTTAGAAAGTAAACTTCTCCCCGTACAATGTGAGCCGCTCCTCGCTGTTCAGAATCTCTCGCATCGCACGGACCGTAACGGTGTTTAGTGAATGTAAAGCTCCCTGCGAAAAATCCCCTCGATAATTGTAAAACTCCCCGTTTGTGTCTCGCGCTCTGGAAGTACTTCTATTTCGCCCCTCCTCATCCCCAGGCAAGTACTGGGCGTCATTTATAAATCCGGCCACACAAAATGGTGCCAGTAAAATGAACATCTTACGCCTCTGACCCTCATGGGACTCTGCCCGGCTTTCCACGAGAAGAGATACCCGGTTGAAACTTTGTTTGTCTACTCCTAAAACTTCACCTCAGTAGATCTTCGTCTCGGTTCACATGCGCTCACGCAAGTCTGCGTACAGGAGCTGCCTATAAAACGGAGAAGATCATCTCTCCTTTCGCAAAGACCTGGTCCACAAACACCTCGAGTCCCGCCTCTTCGTACTTCACCGTCGACGGACGGACCACCACACACCTCGCCATTGCTTTCATCGTCCATAATGTTAGCGGGTCGTGTGTAATCAGCGGGGTATGGTACTTCGATGGGCAGTTGTCCACCGACGCCTGTGAATAGCGCAGGGGAAGCGTCGGACGCCAGGTGTAGTTCGCAGTATACCGGACTGTGTAGTCCGGTAGCCAATGATACTGGGGACACCCAGCAGGAGCCTCCGCAGGTCTGCTCCCCCTCCTGGGAGACACATTTCGTTTCATGTCGGCCACGTACCTTGCCGCTAGCTCCAGAACCCATGAAGAGCCACCAATGTCGCACACACTGCTCAAAACGTTTTCGGAAAACGTCTGAACCAAGCTGGGTAGAGCTCGACTGACGCAGTCGTCGTCCCTTGTCGCACCCCACGAAGGGGCGATGTCTCGGAACCCCTAGGCACGCTGTTGCGGTCGCGCAAGTACCACCGATCGAGTCAACCACACGGTCCCTCGATGTCAAATACTGCAACACCAGCTCGCTCATGTGTTTGACGCCCTTCTGCTCAGGTCGAAGCATCTTCATGCGACTCCCTTCTTCAGCTCTTCTCACCACCTCTCGGTGCTCCAACCGCTGGATTCCATCCATACACTTTGTTCATGCTGCGTGTGAAGACTGCACATACACGTTGCTTTCGTAGCATACCCGGGCGAAATGGACTTCATGCATCACATTTCTCCGCCAGAATTGAAAAGCCCATTGCGTGACTGAAAGGTGGCCACATCCTTTAATACCCAAGTTTTACGTGTAGTGACCACAAGCTCGGACGTGGCCCATCGGTTGGTCCTCCACATTAAACACGAAGTCCTTCTGCCGCCTCCCCCTTGACGGACTGGCCCTGTTCCTCCCCCCGTCGTACAACTAGCGGCTGTAACGCTTGAGGCGCGAAAGCCACATACCAAAGTGTAGACCACTACAGAAACTGATTCCAGTGCTGGTTTTGCCAAGCAGTGCGTCGAATATTGGGATGGAGGTGTCCATGTGCTTATGGGTGAACATATTGTGGGCAGAGTTGTCTGCACCCCACTCGCTTGTGGTATTGAACCGAGGGTCCGTCAACAGCAGCTGAACATTGCCCTCCCGGCACTCAACCGAGTCGTCCGCGAGATGATTGAGGAGGTCGTAGAAAGTGCAGCTATGGACATGGCAGTCCGAATTCATCACGGCGAGCAACTCCGAGAACCTCAGTCGGTGGATTTTCCTCGGGGAGCGACTCTATGAATACCTCCTCCGGCGGCGGATACGGCCTAATACGGTTTGCTGGGTTTGGTGCTTCACGACGTCGACTCCGGCACTACTGGGTTGGGAGTGGATCGGAAAGCCTCACTAGCTTGCGCATTACGACTGTCTGCCAGAACATCCCCCACTTCGTTGTCGCTACCCTGCAGTCCCAGCTCTATCTCCTCTGTCAGCCGGGAAGGCAAAGAACGGGGAGGCTGCGTGGATATTCCCACACCGGGCGCAGTGCTCGACAGTGTCACCCGTCGACGACAAAGCGGTCTTGTCTCTTCCGAATCGGCATTTGACAGCTTCGAGTCCACCTCGATAACCTCCGAACAGGCACCGTCATTTGCAGGCTCTTCACACTGAAGCGCAAAGGCCTCCCGAGTATCCCCACTCAAGCCGGCAAAGACCGTCGGCAAGTGGTCATCGCGCCACTCAAAGCGGTCCAGATACGGCCGGTTGCTGCTGTGTCTGACATCTTACAAAGTTTTGTTTCTGACGATGGCTTGCAAGCTCGACAGGAGTAGACTTATAACCACCCGCATTGCTGCATTCTTCTCAGCAGCTCTGCCTCACGCCACCGTACTGCTCGTATTTTCCTCCGCACTTGCTATCTCATTCCCTTGCAGTGCGGTCTCCTACGTGATGGGTGCAAAACCATCAGCGCGTGACTTCAAAGCCACAAAAGGCTGAACGGGCGGACGAAACAGAAGGTAGGGTCCGACTAGCGCCTCGCGCTCCGAAACTCCAACTGCCTTCGTCAGCTCTGTTGACGCCCGAGTTAGCAGTCGCTCAGCAAAGGAGAGATGATTTCTGGTTTGAAATCTCGTCTTCAAAGCGAATACCTGTTTGCTGTCGCGCCTCGGGTGGCATACATTGGTCGCGTAGAAGAACATGAGAACCTCGAAGGTTCTGGGTCGCCCTACAGAACATATTCCTGGCAGAACTACTTCCCGAACCTTGCTGATGTTAGAGGGATTGAGCTTGGTGCCAAAGATAAGGGACACCCCATCATACCTATGCCTCAGGGCCGCATCCGCGATCTTCACAATCTTCTTGTCACGAGCCAGCACCACGATTGAGAACGCTGCGCGTGCTATCCGCTTCATGTGATCACTGCCCAACTCGCGAGAAACCGGTTTGTCGCTCTCGCTAGAAGTGCAGAATTCGCCGCCACGCTTGCGCTGCTTGCTCTTCACTGCGGCACTTTTCTTCATCGCCATTGAGATCTCTTTGTCTGCAGCGATGGGAAAGTGCAGAAAGGCCGACGTGTGGAACTGCGTGAGGTCAAACTTTGCGTTCTTCTCGGGTGAGGAGAGAACGGTAATGAAGGCAGGCGAGCACGCGCCGGCTGTCCCGGGCGGGCTGAGTTCGGTCGACACGATGCTTGGAGTGCGGTGAGGAACGAAAGAGGGAAGAAAGGTCCTGGAACGATGGGAATGCAAGGAGGGAGGAGCAGAGCGTTGCAAGGGAAGCAAGGTAGACGACATAGATCGAAGAACAGGAAGGAGAGACGAGGACGAAGCAAAGAAAGCGGGAGAGACTGCGTCGATAGTTCGGTATCAAGAGGGTGTGAGTTGTTGTGGCGTGGGGGAAGGTGTGTGCCTTTTGTACTGCGGACAAGGAGGGCAGCGGCCTGGGGCACGACATGCTTCTTCACGCCCACGTTTCTGTTCCGTAAGAGCAGTTACGAACAGGGCTGCCCTCTTCACGAAACTTGGAAAAATCAGTCGATTATTCAGGGTACGGGGAGGTGTCACTACTGACAGGGGCTGAGATCTACACATGGAAAAACAGATGGGCACATAGATGTGCGAAATCTAATCCGAAAAACCACGTCCATGTGCCTATGTGTTTTCACATGTGTACTTCTCAGTCCATGTCACTCCTGACACCCCACAGATCTTATGACTTATATACTTTGCGAAAGTGAAATGCAGCTCATGCCGTTTGCTCAGAATTGCTTCTTTTTGTGCGCGACGATAATTGCCGCCAACCATGCTCGTTCAAGCTTTCCTGGCCGCCATGTCCGTACTCCTCCTGCGCCACCACTTTCTTCTCGCAGTCTTTTCACTCTGTATCGTTACACGTGGACCCTCTCCCGCACAAGGACCCGTTCTCGTCTTCCCCGTCTTGCCCTTATACAGTCCCTCCTCCTTCAATCTCAGTGTTCACCGTTTCTCGCAAGTCGCGTACTTCCGAAATGACCGACAAACTTTTCATCACGACCTTCTCCCGCGACTTGCTCATGTTGGTCACGGAGTCGCAGCTGGGGGTACAACTGGAGCCGGAATCGCAGCCGGCGGCGATGAAGAAGTACTCCGCCGGCGAAGCGAGCGTACAGCTCTCTCCATCGGAGTCGCCGCTACGCAAACGCCAGCGCCGGAACGCCTCAGGCCGGGCGCGCCCATCGTCTTACCGCTCTCCAGCACCAGAGAGTTCGGGCAGTGAGGACTCTAATCTGGTTGCTGTGGAGGTCAAGGAGCTATCAGTGTCGTGTCGGAATTTTGCAAAGGCCGACTAAGAGTCCACCAAGAGCTACGTATATATTGCGCAGAACATACAGCCCCACCTTTTTTTTTGCGAGAGAACGGACGCCATCATCGACGGCCTGTAGGCCAGCATGGTTGAGTGCGGCTATGAGTACGACCTTGGCGTCATGTCGGTCACAGCGCGACGGTGCGACCGTCCCTCGCTACCGGCTATCCCTGACAAAACCTTGAAAGACGGCACGGCGTTGCGCGACGGTGTGAAGTGTGCTATGGTGGACGGTCTTTATCGCTGCCAAGCTGTCATTAGCCTGAAAGAGGGGAAAGGACGGCACGGCATGGGCTCGCAAGCGGCTCCGCGTGCTTTCTGTTCGGCGAAAGGATGGACAGGACGTGAACGATACGGAAATCATGTTCCACGCGGCGGAGCGGATCACCTCCGCTGGAATGGTTGGCATCGACAAATAGTTCTTCCACTAACCCATGAGTCTCTTTCATTTCATGCCCGTTCTCGCCGTGGAGAACGACATGAACCCACTGGCGATGAGCCAGAACAGATCTGGCGAGGCAATGACGAAGGCCATTATGTTCCTGGCAACCGGTCTATCTGCCTACCGTCGCTACGTTGGCGTCGCTAATATTCTTCTCCGAGATGCAGACCTCGTGAGAATGCTACGCAATGCAACCTTTCAGACCTTCAACTGTAAGAAGCTCGGCATCACCAATCTTGATGACCAGCATCTTTGGTCAGAGCGCCCTCGAGTCGTATCTTGGTTCGTGGTTTTCGCGTGGCAGTTCATCAACGACGCGGAATCCAACGGGAAGTCTGAATCTGAAGCTTTCTACGCGTGCGCCCCCTAGCTTTCCAAAGTCTGCGTAGACCTGTTTGAGAAGTGTGGCAAGGGGAAGGGCCTGAGTCGTGACGAGTTTCTGGAGACTGAGATTGCGCAATCGAAACTGCTCATAATTTCCGTCAAAGGGCTCTGCCTGAACCACATGCGCCTCTTCTCCGAGAAAGACAACGACTCTGCAGGTGTTCTGAAGAATTGAAACAAGGCGCGTGCTACGTGCTGCTCAATTAACGTAACTAAGCACTTTGCTCCCGGGCTTGGCGAGCAAACCACCAGGGCTCGCGTGACGTCGTTTTCTGGTTACCGGGAGGGACTGCCCGCGGCAAGCGCCGCACGATGGCTTCGATAAGTCATTGAAAGCGGAGACGCTGGGCTTTTTCGCAGTCGAGACCGTGGTAGTGGGCTTCCCATCGTGGGGGTGTGACTATTCCTACCTGTTTGTATACGGAGAGGAGAGCGAGCATGTGCGAGCGGCGGGGTTGTGTAAGATGAAGAAGATCATTGTCCAGCCCAACCCTGTGTTTTTCGGGCCCGGACATCTGACG
>JAUKWC010040831.1:0-51792 GCA_032356245.1 Endocladia muricata | reverse complement strand
ATGTCGAGATGAGAATTGGACGGAAGCAGGGGGCACGTTTCCAGAATGGATGGCAATTTCCGCAGAGACGAGGCTGCAAGTGTTTGTTTCGCCTTTGCGATGGCAGCTCGTGCCTGAGCCGGCATACCCAGAAAAGCATGAGCAGCGGCGTCGGCTTCGAGGTTGGCTACTTTTCTGCAAAGGAGGACGGTGAACTACGTGGTGCGCAGCGGAAAAGAGGCGGACGAGGTGGGGAGATTTGATGGTACCTGGCAACGGTGGCAGGGTTGACTGGTTTTTGTACGTAATCGAGTGCCAATCATACCCTTCGCCTCGTATACGCCGCAATAGTAGCTGGTGAGGACTGCGTGACAGTTCCAGAGATGATAGTAGGCATCTGAGGGCGCCAAGCCTACTTGGGCGTCTTCATACATAGACGATAGCAGAAAGTGCAGTGCAGAGTGCAGTATGGAGGTGTTGGTATCGGGTGCACGAGCAGTCGAAGATTGTGTAAGGACGGGAGAGCTTCTGCCGTCTACGGTGGGGAAGAGCTGGTCTGGAAGATAGCCACCGTGGGTGTGCCGTGACAGTATGCAGCGTCGGCGAAAAGCAGCAGTGAAGTTGAGGAGAGTGAGATGCACGGGATAGGCTACGAGTGCGGTGTTTTGAAGTTTAGAGGCGGATCCATTCATACATATAGATCTGTATGCAACCTACAAACGAGTGGGTCGCCGACGTCCCGGTGTCCCAGATGGCGACCTCGAGCTCGCTACCCATGCCTTATTCGCTGAGGTCTTGACAAACTCGTCGGTGGACGTCAGTCTGCAGGGGATACGCGAAGAGATGCGTGTTGTTGTGCGGGGCGTCACCACAAGAGCGGAAGTAGCAAAACTGTGTGTTAGCTTGGAAAACTTGCCTTTGCTGGATCTCCACAGAGTCCTGGAAGCAAGCAGTTGCGAAGGCCATACCGCTGTGGTCCAACACACGAGTTGCGAAGAGGCTCTAAAGGTCAAGCTTTTTCTCGACAACACCATGTGTGAGGGAGCGACACTCTTGTGAGGAGCGAATGCGGTCTCCAAAGCGGGCGAGAGAGAAGTCGGGATCCCTGTGGATACAGATGATCTCGTTAACCGTTCGCGGGCCAGCAGTTCCCTCTACTTCGGCTAGAGAAACCGCGATAGATTATACGAGGAAGTCGGTCATACTTGTGTTCGGTTCTGCATCAGGGTAAGACAGGAAAGGGAGCAAGGGAAGGAGAGGCACCGGAGCCTCATCAGAAACGGCGTCATCATCGTAGTGGACAGGAGGTTCTGGCGCTGGTGAACCTTGCCGAGAAGTAGGGACGGGTTTGTACGTTCAGTGTGCTCGGAAGTGACTCTGTTGCTCGTGTTTGGAAAGGGAGTAGGCGCTGGAAGACGAGTAGACGCACGGCCGAAGTTTTGGAACGCGTATTGAGAGGTGGCAGGGATGGCTGCAAGGAGAACGGCTGTCGGCAGGACTGTGGGAACGAATGGGTAGGACGTTTCACACGGGTAGAGCTGTCTTCTTGTTTTCACGAAGTAAAAGATGGTAGGTCCGCTCGCGAGCACTCCCGCGCTCACAAGACTTAGTGCAGACCTCGTGCACGCGGGAGTGGTCAACGTGGGAGACGGGGCATGCCGTTCGACGAGCACGCACGACATTGGCAGTGTCGACAAGAGAACAGCTGGCATTTGCTGACGATTACTATAACGAGAGGATGGAATCCAAACGCAGTGGTACTGTACAAATTGAAAGATTTTCAAAATTTCGTACGGTCTGGAGTTTTTTCAAGGCACGGCGACGAAACTCTGGAACGCAAGAACTTGCCACAGGCCCTATTTAAATCGCAACGACGCGGGACTCCACCTTGCCAAATCTGCAACGGTACTCTGCCGTCAACAGAAAGCTCTGAGCGACGGTTTTTCTTTGTGATGCGACGGGGTGGACGGGTAAGCAGCACGTATTTGAAACTGTATTTGGACGTGCGGGAAGAGTTTGGGTGGGATGAGAGGCGTCGTTGAAATGTAGCGAGACGTGCGGTGTGCGATGCGATGCGATGCGGGGAGTGCGGCTTGTTGGACGTGGAGAGGGTGAGGGAGTGCGGGTGATGGTGTGTTGTTGTGTACAAACTGGAAGGGATCTTGGGCGGGAGTGGTGGCGTCGTTGAAGAGTGGCAAGACGTTTAGTACGCGATGGGATACGGGGAATGCGGGTTGTTGGAGAGCACTATTCTTGTAGTAATGCGGAAATGTACTAGAACGAGATTTGACGTTAACCGCGCGCAGTGTTCATTCGGTTTACATTCAGTAAGTGCGCTGCGCAGCTATACGTCGGGCAGGCTGGAATGGAGGATAACAGCACTCGGAACTGCGGAAAGTGCCGCTGTTGAGCTGTAAAGCTAGGAATGGACTTCCCTACATGGAAGTACGCTGGGCCGCATAACTGCATCTTGAACTTCCACAGGCTGTAGGATATCAGCTAGTACTACCAAACTCATTGGGGCACCAGGTGGACGTTCGTGTCCAGTACTACTAGACCCGGACTTCCACCTGGTGGAAGTCTGAGTGTAGTCATACAATAATGAACGCGGACGTTCACATGGAGGAAGTCCGGGTCTAGTACTATTAGACCCGGAATTGCAAAATGTGCAGTAAACCACAGGTATTACTAGACGTCGTACTGCGCTCAGTAGAAGTCCACATCCATTTCCGTAAGCACAGACGCATATATTGTGAGCTGTGTGCGTACACACTCAAAGTATCGCAAAGAGCGTACTGCGACGTAGCACATGGTCTACCTCGTTTTGCAGTAGCACACTGTCAGTAGTGCAGTTGCACAATAGCTCGTAGTGCGCGCCTTCTTCAAATTAGTCTCAAGTACTCGCCCCGCTATTTGTCAGACTGACGAGCATTCGAAAGGCTCGCATTTTTGTTGCTGGAGGGCTACACTACTTCAGCGTTGGACTGAAAAGTCCTCGGGCGCTTCATGTCGGCCGTGGTACTGCCGGCGATGGTTCCAGAGGACTCTGAGGAAAGACCGTCGCTCCTTCGCCATGTGGCTGCAGAGTACAGAACTAGTGCGATTCTGTGTAACTTTAACCGGTGGGAGCACTCCACGGAGCGACTTCTTTGACCGGAAAACAGTCCATCCATTTGGGCACTATCTGCGAGTTTCGTTCCGCAGCCTTTCCGGCGCTATCACACTGTGCAGAATAATACTTCATGGCGTTGGTTGTTTCCAGAACACCACTCGCTTACAGAGATCTGTAGCTTCACCTGAGATACCTCACGCTGACCTTCCAGCGCGTAGTAGCGCGTTGTCCGGAAATTTATATCTCTGGAAAGCTGAGCCCTAGTAGACGAACTTACCGACAGTGTAGTGTACTACTTCATGAAATCGGGCATCCCTACAGCCCAGCACTATCGCAGTGACCTGCATTCGGTACAGCCCAGGCGTCACTACCTACGAGTGGGTGGAAGGCTGGTTTAATAACGGTCCAGATTCGAACCAACCATGATGAAGATGGTTGGATCGATCACTTAGTCAGAGGCGACTTAAGGTGGCAGATCTAGCATCATACAAATAGGGATTCCCCTCCGGTGGAACTGGCACTGACGTCTACTGTGATAGCCGACAGAGTCGTAGAATCGGCTGCATCTGTGTTTCCGGAACCGGATGCGGACCTCGACCGAGTGCAGGGACATCGTTAATCTATCAAACGTATTGTAGCTTCTGGAATGCCATGCAATACTGACGTCGGCGGCATTTCAAAACTAAGAGTTCGTCTAGAACGGTGGTTTTAAGGACGCATGCTGACTTTTGAAAAGGTTTTCTATCGAATTATCGTCTCGCAAGTATGCCCACCTACACTAATTACAGTTCACTGTCTAGAAGAACAGTCTGCCCGTACTGCGCGATACGCAACGCAAGGCAGTTGTGCATCTCACGTTCCGTATGTTGGTGATGTACAGTGATATAGAGTCTGAGGCATGCGAATAAGCGTACCTTGGACTTTCCATAGTCATAGATGCCTTCCGACGGATTGCGCCGCAGTGGTCTGTGTTATCGGAAATGGATGCGGGCAATCACGACCTGCAGTTGCGGGTCTAGCGATACCTCTGGCCTCCTCCACATGTAGCAGCTTCACGTCTACTATTGCAACACTCTCACTTTGAGTAGGTAGTCGTCCGGGACTACTATAACTATGGATTGACTTCCACAAGGTGGAAATCTGGGCCTGGCATTAAAGCCGTGGGACTTTCACAAAATAGACCTCCGGGTCTAGTATTACTACAACCACAGTTCCAGACAGTCGACATCTAGACCTAGTCGTAATAGACTGTGAATTCCACCAAGTCGACAGCCGGGTCTAGAAATGTTACGTACTGGACTGTAGTTTTTAAAAGCCCGCGCTACCGATAATAGCCGATATAGTACGGCCTATCGAATCTCACAACGCAGTTATCATGAGGGGCGTACTGCAATACGTGGAATTTCATCCCCAGTTGTACTCCGATACAACTGCATGTACTGCAGATCGGAAGGCAGTACTGCTGCTCATCGAACCCGCAAAATCTAGACCTGCAGTCGACAGTGTGTTAGGGATATCTGGCTCTTGTGCACCTACACTCCCGCAGTGCAACATTTGCACTACCTCTAGAGTATGTGGACGGACTAACGTTACTATGATCACGCCGCACTACCCCCTCTAGTGTGCTTCCATCTCATCGTCCTCTCACAATCAATACCCTCGACATCGCATCCGATGTACCATGTCTTGCCACTTTCCAATCAAACCATGCATCACACCCATGCTATGTTGCAGTCTGCTCTGCAACACCCCACCGTCACGACAAGTACAATTCCACAGTTGACGACGAACAATCCCGGTCTCGCACAGCGTACCTCACGTGTGGTCACTCTCCGGCAACACCACGCATCCCACCCACCATTTTTTCATGTTTGCCCCACTACATCCCGCCATCACGCCCACTTCCTCAATTTCGTCACCTCTCATGACCGTCAATTCCCTCATCACACAGAAAACCCTCCGTCCTACCGGTTTCCCACCCCACTAGGTATCCCGCCCGACCTTCTTTTGGACCCTGTAACTCGAGGGGACTGAAAAGACTGCGGATAGTACTAAATCTCGTTAGTACCATGAATACCAAATCAAGGTTGCGCCGTTCGCATACGCACGCCGTCGCATCACAAGAAAGGAAGACTCGTCGCTTGGTAGGTGTCGTGAACGTGAAGGTACCTATCCAGGCGCGGGGGAGTGGTGTACTGCGTCCTGACGGTTCGAATATCACTTCTGAGGGGACCTTGCGTTCTACAGTTATTCCGCCATGCCTCCAAACTACTTCAGACCGTATGAAGATATGAACATCTCTCATTACAAGGTGTCATAGTACTACTGCGTTTCTCTTCCGACTACAGATTGCAGCATCCATCTGAGTATGTATCACACTCTCTCGTCCGCGCTTCGAATACCTTCCTTGTGTGTCTATTAGGAGGCCTATTTTTCACAGTGAGTATTCGCGCGTGCATGAGACCTGCACTAGCTTTAGTGCACGTGAAAGTGCTCGAAAGCAGACCCGTCGTCTTGTCATCAGTAGACCGAAGAACACAGCTGTGCCCATGCATAAAGTTGTAGCTCTCCGTTGGCGTTGTACTCCTGCCAGTCTTTCTCCTTGTAACTCTGCATACATGTGTTTAATATGGGCCATCTGTTTCAACAGTCTGTACAGTAGTTCCCCACCGCATAATCACTTTCGAAACACGGCAAACAGTATCACTTCTGAGCACAGCGACCGGCCCAGCCCCTTTTTACTTCTCCGCAACGTTCATGTCTCCTAAGGCCTCCTGTCCACTGCAGGTACAAATCCCTTCCTGATCAGGCTCCTACACCTCTGCTACCAGTAGGCCCAGTCTCCTGTCACCCAGATCTCGACGTGACCACAAAGACAGAATCGGTCATAGACTCTATTGCAATCTCTCTCAACGAGGTGGAATGGAGTGCTGGCCTTCGCACAGGTAGTAAATTCATCTTCACCGTGAGGGATCCCAGCTTCCTGTTGCATGGTTCAAAGACTACATTTGCGTTCCAATAAACTGTCGCTCTCTCACACGCGCTATTGGCGACAAGGAGCTTCACTGTCAAGGCTTCTCTGCAACTTGTACGTTACAACACGGCGGTAATTCCATCCGTACCGCCCACTTTCGGGGCTCAGTTCACATGCTGCGAAAGCAAACATCTCAAGACACTCAAATGTCTTGCTCGTACCTCAATTGTGCTGGCGCCGCGCAGAGCGAAACACATCTCTGCGTGCATACCAGGCAGGCTGACGTGCACCGCCAACTTTGTCAATACCGCAACGTGTCGGTAAGGGCAGCAAGCTTAAAGCTGTCATCTGCCATGCCAGGGCGTTCGGAACCCACAGTTTGTAGGTCGCATGCCGATCTATACGGACTAATCCGGGAGTACAACTAAGGACAGCCCCCTCGTTCTTTATCCCACGTATCGCATTGTTCTCAACTACACCGCAACCTTCCACCGACGCTGCGTGTTGTCGCCGCACACCTATGCTAGCTTTCTTTAAGTCAGGCTCACCCAAAGCGTAGATGGTAGAGCTTTTCACGTGATTCGATTTTCTTCGACAACTCACGCACTAGAGACTAAAACCTGCCTTCTAAACTCCGTCCTACACTTTCCGCTACGGGCTCTTTATTTGAAAACCCTTGTGGGCAGGACATGCTCAGACGCATCCTATCGTCAGTGAACATGTCACATGGTTCCCTCCTGCTACGATTGCGAAATAGCCGAGCCGAAGGGCACCGAGGACACCGGCGCAGGCACGAAATGGAGTGTGCCCTGTTGCCACTGTTAAGTGCTCAAAATCAATTCACTCGATCCGCTTCATTCCTGCCACGTACCACTCATTCCGCCGTCCATTTTCGCAGAACAGTAGTCACCCTTATATTCACGGTGCTGTTCATCTACTGGTGCGCAAGCCAGCTACAACCGAATAGGCGCAAAAGACCCTTGCCACGTCGTAGCCGCTGATATTACCGTCCTTTCTGGAGACCTCCTCCTTTCTTTGTCTCAATGCCAGTCTGGAGAGGCAATCCATCATTGAATTCGAACAGCTGCACATTTTTGACTTTAGTATGTACAATCTGATCATGACCGGGACATTTCTTGTCCCTGAATCCCCCATTCTATTCGCAGAGAAAGATACCGCCGGAAATAGGCTGAAAAAAGTTCGAACCACCCGTTTTGCTCTCGTTCGCGGAGTCGACACAGTGCTCGCTACCATTCCCTCAGGATTCTACGTCCCGAATGTACATTTCGTTTTCCCCGCATCCCAAAAAAGCAGCCGACAGGACGGACTGTATACATAAGAAAGGGTCTGTGGCATGCTGGGAGTTAGGGGCAGGAGGTCCTTTGACATGGTCGTTCCAACTATCGCACCAGTCGTAGACGGTTTTTGTGCTGAAGCTAGCTCCGTGCACGTCGCATAGGTTTGCGCGCACTACGGAGATAATCTCTTACTCAGCTCGAGGCGGGGACCGGACGATCACCGGAGCTACACCGACGTTCATGGCCTAGAAAAGTGTGCCAATAAACTCTAGGCAGCCGTGCTGCATATATTTAGAGACCCCCATTTGCCAAAGCTCAAAGCGCTCATGGCCCCTCTCGCCGCATACCTTGCGGGTGGCGTGTACATATCCGAAGCCCTACAACATCATGATGCAGTCGTTTACGGACATGTTCAAGGTGCATCCAAGCAAGACTACCTCCCTACATTCAAGCTAAGGGGAACAGCCAAGGACGGCACCACTCTCCGAGCTTAACACTCCGATAAGCTTGCTGCCCATCGGACTCCAGTCGTCTTCGTCTCAAAACTGCATCACGTGACAACCTCGCATAAGAACTAAACCGAGAGGACAGAGGCTTGTCTTGTCAGGGCGAGCTTCTAAATACACCTTCACGACCTCACTTACTTCAGAAACGTCGCCACGCGGCTTCGCGGAGGCAGAAATGGCAGCCCAACCGCTGCAATGCTCCACTCCCTACGCGTGGAAGCTTCGGGGATCTGCATAGGCGTTTGTATCCGACTTAGTGACCAGGGCACCATTCTTCTACTAGACATTGCCCGCGCCAAGCTTCTCTAGCAACGTTCAGTCACCGAATGGAACAGCGTCCAAATTATTGTCGTCAAAAGTGCGTACGCCATCGGCGGCTTCTACCCTACCGGAAGCGACTATGACGCTGACCTCGATGCCATTTGACTCCTACCTATGCTGAAACATTGGATGCAGCGAGTTTATGCAAATAGCACGTTCGGCCTGACGAAATAACAGCGGCTCAGCTTCGTGCCTCTGACCGCTGACGAGAAAGGATACATAAACATTGTATGGGTGAGCCATGCTCATCATTTCTTCCAAGTGCAAGACCAAGAATGACCGCACACTACTGAGTACGCCATCATTCAGCATAATGATCAGGGTCCGAGAATCAAAGCTGTTGACGTCACGTTGGGATGCGTTTGCCTGCGGTCGTCTACAGATAAGAATATACGTCGGGCAGGAAATCCCGCTCTGTCGCGGGAGACACAGTGATGAGGGCGTCAAGCTCCTGCGTCTCTCTAGGTTGGCCCATGTAAGGCCTTCGCTGTCCCTGTGACAGCTCACTTGGGGCGGCCAGGATTCGAAACTCCGTTTTCACACCTCCGATTCACTGGGTCTGCTATCGCTTCCACGTGAACAGGTTCTAGTGAGATCTCAGCGCAGGGGGAGACTTATCGAATAATTCCCAACCAGCGCAGATGGCATCCTTTCCGCACTATAAATAGAGACAACAATATTATACTCCGTGTATTGTGATACGAACATACAAGTACGGTTTGTTACCGTCTCTATTTTCTATTTGCAGAAAGTTACTCGCTCTCTACGCCTGTAAAAGCGCACGGCGAGTGCTCCAGAGTTCCGACCAGGTTGTGCAATACATCTGACTGTCCGTTGCGAAGTTGATACAGTCCATTGCTTGAGTAACCGCGGGCAACATCACAATCGACAACACTGTCGGGCACACCTGGGATGTTGGTGTAAAACCACGTATTTCTACACGTCACATAGAAGTTACTTTCTGAAACTGCCTAGAGCATGTCTCTAGCTACTCGACGCGCACCCGCTGAGAAGAACTCGCCATCCTCCAGACCAGATCGCTCCATCCCCTCATTGTTTGAATGAAGTACCGCCGCTCGAAGTGTATTCCCGGGCGGAGAGATCTCCTGCAGATGAACGTGGGATGGAACGTTGCAAATGGCGCCCCGTATATGAGCAGCTGCTGAGGGCAGATATTTGGAACCTTCAGCGCGTAAATGTCCTTGTGTGGGCCCCCCCCTTGCTGACCATGTTGCAGGCGAGGTTACTACTATTGTCGGTTGGGCGTTTGAGTATGCGGACTGCACGATCGAATTGTAGGAAGATGTGGCATCCAGCTCGGGCTCGGACCGTCAGAAATTCTAACGGACATGTCCCTACCAGCAGTTCGTAAATAATAGGCCACCCTATTCAAAGCCACAGACTCTACTATGCGGAGAGCAATCACGGTATGCCGGATCTTGGTCATTGCTCAGCCACCACCATTGGAACTTCAGAGTCTCTCTCTCCCTTATTCAGCTCGTCCACCTCACTTGCGCCTGGAGCGCCTTCGAGATGCGCTCCGCCTGGTTCTGACCGCACACAAACGTAATTTTCAGCTACATTAAAAAAAAAAGCCTATGGAACCTGAACCGCGGTTTTCTAGTGTCCCTTTTTTGCGGGAAACTTACGTCACATATCTTCTGCCTCATTCGTGCTCATAGAGTATAGTGCATCAGAATAGCCTCCTCGCTGTGGTCGCGGGATCTATAGTCCCAGAACGAGGAAGACCAGTTCCTGGTACCAAGCTTTACACGCAGCATCCCAACCAGAACGGTCACCTCATCGGAGTTGGGTCTCGTATAGTGTTCTTTGCAACTGGCAAGAACTACTGGCTGAATCAAAACAGCACCTTTCACGCCGTCCATGGAGCATTAATCCACCACGGTCAGCTTCGTACAGCCCCCCTAGTTGTCGCCTGGAACAGAACTTTCCGGGAGAAGCTCAGCAGTGGCGTCGTCGGGCCATTGACGAATATGCATTTCGATCGTCTCAGCGACGCCGACGTATTTCGCCCCCACTTATGTTATAAGGTTGGAACTCTGACGACGTCAGCTTGAGACATGCTAGGTGGACTGCTGGGTGCCTGTAGGTAGCACCAGAGCCACACGTAGGCTCTCGTTTCCACGCATGGCATCCGTGACTTCGACCTCAAATCGTATGAACACGAAAAGAACTGCCATAGTCGTCATGTGCACGTCGATATGGTGCTGATCAGCTTGCCTTACCGTCTCTTCGTAATCGTGGTCCCCTATGAAGAATCCTTGAATCTCGTGCTCATCCGCCCTGACCTCGATTGTCTGCTCAGAAACCATGATCTGAACATCTCCGATCTGGACACGTGGTATTGTTTGAGGACTGGCGACAGCGAAAGTCTCAACCATTGTCCGAACAACGTGGGCGGATGTGCGTATGAGGAGAATCTCAAATAATATGCACTGGGAGAACGTAGGGTCGCACGTTGAGCTTGCTCTGCTTTCCGAATAATGTGCGCCCTCGCATGGACGGCAATGCCGGCAGTAAAGACAGGCGGTCCGGACATATATCCGTCACGGGCGGTGAAGCTCCCTGTGCTCGAGCTATGATCAGAAATAGTAATAAAACCGCAAGGAGGTGTCCGGATGGGAGCAAAATCCAGTGCACTAGCCGTCGTTGGAAAAAACCTGTTGGTCGCTGGAATAGCAGTATCGCCACTTTGTCCACGTTCCGTCCAAAAAAGAGACGACGCCGTCTGTGTCTGGGGCTGCATAAGCCCCGTTTATCTGCTTGCCTGATGCCGCGGAGCTGCTTTAGCCTGACAGTTCGGTACAGTCAACGTGAGAGCGACATTGAGAGCATGATTGGCCTCATTCCGCTGCTTGTGGGTGCATATACGAGATCTTCGGAAAGGAAAAGCCTTTCGTATCCAGCCAGCCGGCAGAACCATGAAAGCAGCGCCACTCTGCCAGTGGGAGAGTACTGAGGGAGTGTTGGTGAGGAGGAAGAGGGCAAACACTTTGTTGCAGCTCTTGTGAAATGCGCCGTGTGAGCCCCAGCTAAGACTAGAAGAGAGGCCCTTACAGACGCATTAGCAAAACAGAAAAGAGTGCGCACATTGGCAGTATCATTGGCATCGATGGCAGCGCCGCAAACAGGGCCAAAGCGTCGGGGTCTGGCATTCTGGAAAGTATCGGATTTGAAACTTCGGGGGGTTCGCTACCGAGAGGAGTTGGTATGCGCTCCTCGCAAAATACGTGAGGAAAAAGATGTGGTTTTCCCCGTTCCAATTTTGCGAAAGCATCTGCTCATGTGCTTGCACAGGAGTAGATCTTCACTTTGGTCATCGGTGACACTCTCCCATACTTCGGAGAGCCCACTCACGTTTGCAAAGCTCGTGAAGGGAGCAATATAGATCGGACCTGCTTTTACACGACAGAAACGCGACATCTTGTCAGTTCGCAAGGGTCCCGACTAGCGTCCTCTCTATACGCAATACAGAGCTCACAAACGCGTACTTACGGCACGATAATTCAGACACTCGCCGTCCGAATATACGAACGGGGTCTCTTTGCTCTCGTTTCGCCATTCCCCTCTCTCTTCCATGTGCTTTCGTACATGTGGTTTTCTTTGCTTTGCTTGCGACGTTCCACTCCTCTCTCCTTGCATCTCCAGCATTCCTAGTCTTTATTATCTTTGTCATTTCTCTCGGCAGTGGAATGATGCCGCCGACTGAGCTCAGCCGACCTGAGAAAATCAACGTATCTTCGCCGGCCCACCGTTCGTTTATCTCGGCCCCACGGGTGAATGCGAATTTGGATCCCATGAGGTTCCACACGTCGGCCTCTTTGCGCGTGATGAGAGGAGCAGACGACGAGGCTTCAATAGCGCGGAAAGAAATCGTTGCAGTATTTAACGAGCAGCCCAAGCCTAGAAATGATAGTCGCATTGCAGTCGAGAGTGGTGACTCGCTCGCTTGCAATCTGAACACGAAACGGAGGAAGGAGGTAACGCTTGTAGTGCTATCATCCGTGCTGTCAGTGCGAAATGATAAGAAGAGGAAGGAGCTCATGGATGCGTCCCTTGGTGAGAAGAGCGAGGGAATGTACCTCATTGTCCGCGCCAGGATCATCCCATGTACGATCAGGAAAGTTCGGGAGGTATTTCTGGCGGGAAACGTTTCGGTTAGCCACACCAGAACCCTTGCGGTCCGCTCGTTTCTGCATGCTATCAATGTGAGCCTCTCGCGGCGCGGCACGAAACTTGTCTTTGCTCTCAAGAACACAATTTGAAGGACAAATTGCGTTGCCTGCTCATTTTCCCTCCTAGCTAGGACGGGCAAAAAGTTGGGGAACGAGGCGAGAGTTTCGGACTACGACGCGATAGTCGAGCTCCACGTTCTTCTTTGACAGCGCGTTCAGCAATTTGTAGCTTCGAAGTCCTGAACTGACGGCCCTTCACATACATAGCAACGCATCATGCTGGAAGGGGATGGGACGGAAATCGTCTAGGAGAGTACGAGCAGTATGGTGGCAAGAGTTCAAACTGCAGATGAGGGCGCGGTAATACGGACGGTTACGAGGATATTTCTGTCAACCTCGTAAGCCATAGGTACAGGCTCAACAATAAATGATGTCGAGCTCCGCGACGACTGTCCGTTGTCAGACGGCTTCTCATGGCACGATGACCACTTCGGAAAGGTCTTCTCACACTTGAGAGGGATGACCTGGGAGGCTTTGGAACCTGAGTGGGAAGCGCCATGAGATGATGGTGCTTGTTTAGAGATCATCGAGATGGACCATGGTCCTTGGGATGCTGATTCGGACGAAATATCACCTCTTCGTCGGCAGGGAGTGTAACAATATAACACAACATCTAGTCAGGGACCATCCACTAAGCCATGTACTTTTTTTCTTTCCGTCTCAAGGAGGAGATAAAGGCGGGGCTCCAAAGCAGCGACGACGAAGTGGATGTACTCATGACAGCGAGCTACACACGGCAAGCTAGTGAGGCTTCCCAGTCTGTCATCGATTTATTCCTGCCCTAGCCAGATGAACTACTTCGTGAGCCATTTGAAGCAGACGAGCGGCCCTATCTTGCTGCCCCCGCTAAACGTGGTCTGGAAGAAGTCGCTACCGGGAGAAACCCCCTCGACGGACCATCCGGCCGAGGTGCTCTGTTTAACTAGTTTGCATGCTGTTTCCACAGCTGCAGTTTTCACGACCTTGTCGATCATCAGGCTCCCTATTCGGGTGACCACGCGGATGGGATCCAGCCTGTGGAGACCGGGGAACTTGTCAGAAACATTGACGATGAGGATCGCCCGAAAATGCTCCGACCTGAGCAGCAGAGCATTATGCACATGAGCGACCTGGTCCGGTAGTACCGGACAGGCAGGGAACTTGTCGTGGGCCTGGTCAATATATCTTGCACGACTGCAAAAGTAGAGTTGGGGCTTCCGAAACACCGCCGTTTCGAGTGGTCTAGATTGGATGCCGTCTACGTCAGACACGCTCTACCCACTTCGACCAAGGGTTCCAGTGAAGGCGTTGTGAGCACTACGTGTGACAATGGCGACTCTCCGCGGGTTCGGTATGGTGGCACCAGGTAACTGGCCACCGTCAAGGGGCACTTGTCGGGGGCCAGGAGCAAACCTTGTCACGATGCTCCCGCTGCGTGTCCCCGGTCTGAATATCTACATGACGAAGTAGTTCTGTATACTTCCTCCTATAACGACATTCCCATGCTTTTCCTGCGCTATTCACGGGCGTCAGTAAAAATCTCGGCGACGGAGGGGTATGCCCCGGCGGTTGTGCAAGACACGTGAACGCCAAAGGCATCGGAAGGGATGGGCGGTTGTTTTCTGCTGTGTCCGTCGACGATGGAATACGGAGTAATTGCACTTTGCGTGTTTACAGACTACGATTTAGCGAAAGGAGAGACGACCATCTTCATTCATTCAATCCTGCTGTTCGGCAAATTCCGCTAGGGCATGTCCGAGAAGTTCACGCTCTACGGAGGTAGATATTTCGGGGTAGACAAAGAACGGTTGCAGCGAGTCGCCCGTCTCGCCAAACGGCTAGCAGCGTTCTGCATATGTCTGCGCCTTACGGTGGACATCCTACCGGGGCCATCTCGCATGGCTCGATTTATGGATGACGCTGACAGCTTTCCTCGTAATGAAGAGGAGTAAGAGTGGCCTACCTCTGGAGCGGAAGACGCCAATGTAGGTTTTTATAGGGATCGAGAAGAATTGTCGCCGACAGCTCTACGCTCACTAAGTCTGGACACGATCCGTGCCGTCTATGAAGTTCTGAAAGGCAGAAATCTGCCAACAAAGCACAAGTGTACCATCAGCTACGAAAAACGGGGTCGGAATGAAGTGAATAGGGGCTGGTAAAACAATACCGAGGAATTCATGCATTTGCAGGTCCCAGGTGTGGCGAGTACGCCGCAGGCTGCCCGCTCCGGGATAATATTTGGCCTCAGCCGTGAGCGTGGTGATAGGGGAAAATGGAAGATCTCGCGGCCGCTGCGGCAGTGTGAATTAGATTGAACGGTAGCGACTACTTGTACTCGATAGATGTCACAAATGATACGGTAGCGACCCGCTCGTCCAGATACACATGAGCGGAGGCAAACGTTACTTGGAGTTCAGGTTCGAACATCTGCTCTTGGATAATCACGGCAGCAGATCGCTACTCCGGCCGACAGTGCAAGTACTTCCGATCCTGAAATTCGTATCCTTTTCAAACGGTAAACTTTACTATTGTAGTGGGCTCAGAATTGCTTCTTTCTGCCGGAAACCCCATTTTCGGCCAAACTTTACCATTCAAACCCCCGTGACCATTATTTAGTCGCCCCTACTGCGCTACAAATATCAGCTGTCTCGATTTCAAATCTCTGTCTTGACTCGAGGAGATTCGCTCATGCAGTGATTCTCGTCTCTCCACCTTTCAGTTTTCAAAATCCTTCCACCCGCTACGTGCTCGCATTGTGCACAGAAGACCTGCCCATAGTCCGACCAGAGCCGAAACTACAGCCAGCGGCTGCCAGGTTAAAGTTTGAAGCCGACCGTGGCATACAACCCTCTGAAGCGGAGTTAGCGCTCCTGAGAAGCGTACGCCGGGGTGCCTCAGGCCCGAAGCGCCTCTCGTCCGACCTCTCTCCACGAGGAGAGACTGGTGACAGTGCGGACTTCGATAAGATTGTCGTCGAGAGACAAGAGAGATGGATGTTTTGTCGGACCTTCTTGGCGGCCGACTACTTGCCCTCCGAGGTCCGTATGAATATTGCTCCGCCCATACAGACCCCGCAATTGATTTGTCACAGCTAGGACGCAAACATCGATGAACTTGAGGCCAGTATAGTTGACATCGGCGATAAGTATGGTGTAGGGACTACGTCAATCCGTTCGTGACACCGATTCGACCCCTCGCCCCAGGAAATTGTTGATAAGACCTCCGAGCTCGGCGCAGTGATGCGCGAAGGTGTGAAGGGTACTATACTCGAGTGCATTTCTCGCCGCCAAGGCGCTCGTAGACTGAAGCGGGACAAAGTCGTTATAGTAAGGGCTTGCGAGTGCGTTCGCATGCCACTTGTGCGACGTAAGGATGGACTACGTGTGAAGGATACCAAACTAATGTGCGACGCGTCCAAGGCGAGGACCTTCACCAGGCCGGTCCAGCTGAACAAGTACTTTCACTGCCACCTCATGACCTACATATACCTCATAGAAGCCCTCGCGGTTGACAACGACATGGCACCGCCGGCGTTGATGCAGAATGGAACTGGGAAAGCAATGAAAACGGCCTCTCTGTTGCCACCGACGGGCGTGTCTACCTACCGCCACTACTCACGCGTAGCGTAGACCTTCCTCCGAAAATTGATGCCTCTTGAAAGTGCAGAGATATCCGACATTTGACAAGCACACCTCGAAGAAGCTCGGCACCACAAATCTTGATGGCGCCCGTTTTTAGTCCCAGAACTCGAGGGTTGGTGCCCCATTTAAAACTTCCGTGTCGCGGCATAGAAACGACCCGGACCTCGACAAAGAGCATGACTACAAGGCTTTCTTCGTCTGCGTTTACCACCTTCGAAGGATCTTGATTCACTTCTTCTCGATGGATTTGCAGCGCAAGGGCCTGAGTTGCGACAACTCCGTCGGGAGTAATGTTTTGTAATCGAAATTCCCCGGAATTTCCGTCGAAGAGCTCGTCCTCAGCCTCATGCGGTTATTTTTGGACACTAAAGACGGCTCTTGAGAGGACCTGGAAACGCTCAGCACGCCCCGCGCCGCAAGCTTCGCAAAGAGAGTAACTAAGTGCTCTGCTCCTGGGCCGATGAGGAATTCTGCCACGTCTACGTTGGCAACCCTAGATGCTGTACCTTCTAGAGGCAGCTCTGCCTTGCGTGCTCGTACTATGCAAGCAACCGTATCTGATCCTGTAATTTTTTGGAAAGTATTCCTAGTAGCCCTCGGTGCCAAGAATGCGCTTCTCACGAAGAGGGCAGCTACTCGACTGTCACGGTCAAAGTCTCGACTTGTGAAGAACGTGGAGTCATAGAAGGACACTGAAGTCGACAAGTCGGTGGGGCAATGGAAACGACACCTCAGCGAGAAGGGTAGTGCTGAAAATGAGAACAACGAGAAGGCCGAGAAGTCGAGGGCGTCTACGGACGACATGGGAGATCGTGAACATGCTCCGCAGGTTTCCAACGACAACTTTCCGAACCAGCTGCCGGTAAACGATACCGATGACATGCCAACGATCGGTCACACCATCGAAACTTAGAGTGTGCTCGCTTATGTCGGTCCGCCGGATCTGTACGAAGATAAGTAGCGGCCAGTGCTGGTGGGCAATCGACACCCTGGGCTTGAGCTGCTCCTAGACCACCTGCCCATTGAGTATCGAGTGCACTTCTACATCATGATCAAAGAAGTCGTTCCCATCCATCGACTTGAGTTTCTCATGGGTACCTACATGCACCTCAGCGAGCTTGAGGGTAGCTATCTCAGTTTTGACATACTGGAAAGCACAACGATGATCAAAAGTACATTTGGCGGTGTGTAGTAGACGAGAATGGGGTTCAGGGAAGTTTCTATGCTTACTTCGAGGAGCGAAAACGGGAGGTTGGGCACCTCTGCTCCACTTGGCTTTACCTTTTGGGTGCCTGCAGAGGCATAGCGCGTGAGAGCCTCAAGCACGTGGCAATGACGCCTAAGTAGAACATGTCCACGGTCGACAAGCTGTTCTAGTTCATTCCGAGCACGATTGACGAGCACTATGCTCAGCGATGGGGATAGAGTGAGATCTCATGGAGCTGTAGTGTGGACGAGGAGGTAGATGGAGTCGATGCAGTAAACTTGAACCAGGGTAGCGTCCACTGGACACGTACACCGAGCCTGATGATGGAAGCGTGTGAGCCGAGACGGGATGGGATGTGGGCTTCGGGGAGGCGTGCGAGTCGGCACGCGTTGGTACCGGAGCTTGCCACCTCCGTCCATCTTACTACCTTATCTGGCAGGAAGCTGTTGACATAGACGACTGGCGGCTGGTTTTGTCTCAAACGAAAGGAATGCCAGCAGCAAGCTCTGCAAAATGAGTTCAAGAGACATTGAATGTGGTGACCCTGGCCTGGCTCGCGGTCATGAGCGGAGTGGCAGGCTTCACGTTGTCGGCGTGTAATTACTCGGACGTGCCTGCGTACCACAACGAACGCAAAAGAGTCGCAAAGGGTGCGGTTCTGAAGACGGGAAAGGTCATTGTGGCGCCCAGCGTTTTTATTTTCGGACACGGGCATCTTATGTACATCGATGCTGAGTACGTAGACCGCATTCCTGATTACGCAATCGTATGATACGATGTACAGTTCGTGGAGGAAAAGAAGCAGATGCCAGACCAGACCTTCGAAGCGCTGAGAGGGGCACGGCAGACCTCGGCCGTCGAAAAGGCCTTTGTTAGTACCACAAACAAAAGAGGAGCTCTGGACGCAGACAGTGGGGACAGCGTAGACACGATTGATCTGGCAGGCTCAGGTATAGATGGTAGTAGTAGGGTTGGTGAGATCAGTTCAGGACGTCTTGGTTCCGACTCCAGTGGCGCGAAGCACCAGAATGCCGTTGCGAAGAGTCCTAGCAAAAGCAAAATAGATATATTAAGAAGTCACTAAATAACGTTCAGGAAAACTTTCGAAAACACTTCATGCGGCTGCGAGACTGAGTCACGGGGAGCACGCCAGACTATGGAGGCTTGGAAGGAGGTTGGCTTCGATGCGAGAACAGTTGGTGAGAACAATGCCCAAGCTTCATTTATCCGTAAAAGAAACAGGAGGTTTGGCAAGTAACAAAAGTTCGTATGAACAAGCTGTTCGAAAATTCAGGTGGTGAGGTCTACTGATGTCAAGACATCATCGTACATGGAGGTGCAACTCTGATCCGAAAACCAATGTTTACTTCCAAGCAGATTTTAGTCCATGTCATCAGTGACATCCCGTCAATCTAAAGAATCACTTTTCCGTTACCCTCACGGAATAGACGTGTAGTACGTCTTTTTGACGTCAACTTCCACCTGGCCTTGTTCGTACGGTTCCAACACTACCTGGAGAGCCTGTTGAGCACTACAAGTCGGGCCCTGCCATCCGGGGCTGTTCGGTTATAGCACGACTACAGCAAAGCGCGAGTGAAGTGTTTGCACCTGCTCGCCACTCGTCTTTCCGACGACGAGTACCTGAGCAGGGTACGAAGGAACCTCCTCGGTATCTAACAATGCCGGGTGCGCTGCCGGTCTGAGCATGGCGCTGCAATTAACATAAATTGGTTGTCACCTACGCAGAGCCAGATGCGTGAATCCTTGCACTCATTGATAATCACTGACGATGCGGTGCACACAGCAGGATATACTTCGCACATATAGTGCGAACGACAAGAACAGTACGTTCCTGCCTCGGGATATGTTCACGTGTAGTAATTTCGGTACGCAAGAAGCAGATGACGTCCACCAGGACTCGTCTCGCGTTCTCCTTTATGTGTGAGCTATATGATGAAACGTCTTTGCATTCGTCTATAAATATAATACCGCGCGCGTAGTCTGCGCCTACGTTACTGTTCACCTTGTGGCATGCGTCGTCGGGAGAATGCTGGGTAGTTAAGTGTCGCTGAACATCACTGAGTACAATTCGCAGTCTCCCAGAAAGGCGGTTGTTTCTTGAAGCGCCTGATTGTGTTTAGTGCAGTAGAAAATATCTTCGGAGAAAGGCAACGAACAGTGTGGGGGGTCCCCGGTACGTTTTTACGGGTGAGGTAGGCTGCAGATCTTTGGGTGTCTATGGGGTCTGTCAGGTAAGCTGCCGAACTGCACTGTACTCCACACTTCATGGTACGGGCTGGGTTTTCTGCTAGCACCTGAACTGCAACTGGTGGGGTCGGGCATCTCCTGGGCGTGGCAGGCCAAACTACTCCTTTTCGGGAAGTTGGTTTTTTTGCGATTGGCCGTCCTTCTACGCGAAATCCTCGTTTGGCAATGCTACAGATGTCAGCGTAACAAGGGAATCCAAGAATTACAGAGGAGATGGATGGTCTGATATGCTCCCGCATTCGTTGGACTCTCACGTCCATCTCCCGAACTACAGACAGTGCCCGTGGGGACTGCTTTGGTCATGACGCAAAATCTGCAGCTCTGCAAAACTGAGAATATTTTTCCGTGGTTTACAGATGCTCCAGTCTTTTCATAGTAATCGTGACATCACAGTGCAAAAGGTGATCACAAAAACTCTGCCATGCCTTCCAGAACAGGAGTCTAAACATAGCCGACCGTGACGGAGGGCTATGTTGTAAGCTACGGACGATACGCCCTACGGCCGGAGTGCTGGGCTACAGCACGAGTCTGTTGCGTACAGGAAAGGAAAGTTTGAACCGTAATGCGATGGTCCGACTGAGTAGTGCTGTTCCTGGTCGTGCTTTGGCGTCTTGGAGCCTGCCCGTGGCAGTGTTCCGTCACTGAGCAACGGTACGCGCTCGAATACATGTATTTGACACCGCGCAGTTCATGACGGAGGAGGGACAATACCTGCCAAACTCGCACACCTGCTTTCTAGATGGCATCGTCGAAGATGTGTGATTGGTCTTTTGCTTGATTATCGACTTTTTCTGCGTGCTAGATAGCCAGCTGCCTCTAAAAGTACATCAGAAGAACACGCCGCCGCTCTTTCTTCCACTTGGTCTATAGCTGTGCTACAAGTGACCCCGTCACGAATGCAGACGCAGCGATTATTGTCTTACACCTGTCGTATAGGTATGAAATGAGGCGTTAAATTGAAAGGATCGGGAATTTCGCATACCAGAGGGTTGACGACCCTGCACTTTATGAGGTTGGAAACCATGTTCCTTTCGGCTGAGGTGGTCCGAATCGTGAGGGTAGTGACGGTCTGCTCGTTTCAGAGGCCATGGGGGGGTTGGTCTCGCTTTCCTGGTTCATTTCCGCTCACTTATTCACCTATGTGCTTCGACATGAACAGATCTCAGACCAGATGAGTTGTGAAACCTCCGAGTTCTAGATTGTCATTTCTTTTCAAACCGCTTTTTCTGGTAGAGCACCCCCAGCACAGTCCGCTCCTCTAGACGGCTGTTCTTGCCCTGAGCTCGTTTCTTTCCCCGCGAACGTAGTAGGGAATGGTTGTGGAAACTAGTTTACGCATATGCATGTAGGTTTTGAGATTTTCCTAGCCAGCCCTACTCTGAGATTTTCCGTACAGCATCTCGATCCTCTTTACTACTTGTCCGAACAGCAACCAACCCCTGGGGATTGTCTTCGCCGTGATCAGTGCCTCCAGAACTTGCCTCCTCTTCCATGCGACATTAGTCCTCACTCGGAACTGCATACCCAATCACGATCTCATCGTCCGCATTGTCTCCGTCCAAGAAGGGCGTTCGACCAGTAATACTAATAGAGGTCATCTTACTAGCCCGCAACTGTGGTTGCCGTCTCAGTGCGTTGAATATCTGGTCTGGCAAAGTCTTCCATTCCTCTATGATGTAGATGTAGTACCATACCGGTAACCCGTCCGATGTGCGGTCTCCATATCCTGTTCTCACGTGCGTGGGATACCTGTCACCGAAGAACACATTATACGGTGCAACCGCGATTTTATTCACGTTGAAGAAAATCGCCACGACTATATGCTCGCTTTCGTTCCCATACGCAAACAAAATCGCATAGCCGCACGTGTGCAAAGAGAGGCCTGCTGCTATGCTCAGAAGTACAAGGAATTTCAGAGTCTCCGCGCCCAGCGCCCCATCCAAGTCATCGAAGGGTACTTTCCTTGGGCAGTCCTTCCAGATCAGCGAATGTTGACCCGCATTCCTATTGGAGAACAGCTTTCTCATAGCTAAATTCGTGAGACCAGCGTAGGTGATAACCTGGTCTATACTTCTATAGAGCTTTCCTCACTCTCTAGAGATCCTGCATCACATCTTGTCTTGATTCGTAAGCTTCCATACGCAGGCGCTGCGGGCTGAGGTCGCAGGCAGTTCCGAGCTCCCGGGTTACTGCGTCACGTTAGTCTTCCCCTTCTCGCACGTTTGGGTAGCCCACGTCTCAATCGAACCCTACTCCAGTGCATTCTCCCCGTCGACCGTGCTTGGAACAAACGAAGAAAGCTTGGGGATCAGATACGGGTTCCGATTGAGCGATATCGTGACGGCTTTGAGGCTTCTCCGAACAGTGGATGTGTAGTCAATGAATGTTTGAAGGCAAAACTTCCCCAGGTCCTGAAACCTACCTTTTCATTTTTGAAAGTAGGCGTACTCACTCCCACGGTCCTAATCCTCGTTCGCTATAATTTTCAGCAAGTAAGCCTCAGTTCGGTTGGGCTTCTAGACATCTCGACCCAAATCCGTACTGTCAAGCTCGGTATAGTGGATGTGCAGATTCATAAAGAACTAAAGGTGATGCATACCGATGATGTCCTTTACAATGAGATATAAGTCAGGCTGATTCTCTCTGGGAAAGTGGATTACGGACAGGCTGGAAGTGTGGTTCGAGTCCTTCTCCGCTCATAGCCCCAACTCTCTCTCATTGCGACGTGGAGCGCCGATGAGTGGGACTCGATAAAAAGACTCCCTGTTGCCCTCGAAGGCGACGATAGCATGACCACTTTCGATTGTCAGCGCGGACTAAACCTTCTTGTCAGATATTAGCGAGCCACGTTAAGATAGGTTCCTGTTCTTGTGAGATGCGTTGTTCTTCTATGCGCTCCCTTCTCCTCCTTTTGTGCTCTGGCCTTCCATGCGGACTCGCCTTTCTCCTTTCACATCACCCTCTCAACCTTCGCAAAATTCTCTGACTACGCGAGCTCTACAGGTCGACACGTTGATCTTGGCAAGCTTGCAGCGGCCTCTTCCTTCGAGAGCGCGTATGTGATAGCGAGCACTGTGGGTAATTTCTCGGCCTGGACCCAAGACCTGGATGAAGTAACGTAAGAAGGGAGAGAGCGGCCGGCAGATCAGCGTCTTGAATGTCCTGTAAAGGCGGTCGTCGCACGACGTGCAGCGGTGTTTCTCTATGGACTAGTAGTAACTTACTCAAGTACATTACTCGCGGAGGGTCTCGAATGAGCACTGTCGCCCAATATCAGATCTTCTCGAGAAAGTTCTTCAATTTTCAAGAAGAGACATATCTGATTGTGGTCGAGTTCCTCGGCGGACGTTCCAAGGCCCCTAGGTTGCGCATTTATTCGTCTCCAGGGATTCGTGGGACCTTAGACTCCTCTCCTTTTAACAATCGGTACATAGCTGTAGGGGGCTTTTTGAGATTTGGTGCGCGTACTTGGACAATGTCTCGCATACACACTACCTGTCGGGGTCCACGTTATAGATAAACCATGACGCCGAATTTATGCGCAGAGGCACGGCTCCAGGGTTCTTTGACCAAAGATAGGCGTGGTCCATGCGTGAGATGTCGATATTTCTAGACATTGAGCTTCCGAAAGTCAGGTGGCCCAGCACTTCAGCGACAAGATGGTGTTGGAGGACAATTTTGGCTAGGCAGACGTAGTGGTGGTAGGCAGCTTGGCCGGTTACTGGCAGAGGAATGCTGCCTGGCACTGCTACCCTAGTTCCCCTCATGATTCAGTGCTGGAGGCTTCATGTAGCTCTCCGCCGCGATAGCCTGCATGCGGTCAACGGAATTCATGATATAGTGGAAGAGCAACTTGTCAATGCAGACCATTTCTGCCGGGGTATTCTGCTCGAACCGATCGGATTCAGTTTATGTGTCTACCATGCCGAGTTTCTAACTGCGGCCCATGCGCTAAACGCGGAAGCGCTCGCGAGCCGATACCATGCATTCATATTCTTTTCGCAGGGTAAAGGCGGCTTGGCGGACATTGAATGGAATGCATGCACCAGAGTACACGTGGTACCTTCGGGCGGGACCGCACTTTTATCGCTGCTGTCGTCAGAAGCGTTCGGGCGCAAGGAATCGTCGCGCTTGGCACGGCGACTGCCATGATGCTGAAGTCTTAACCGCAGCTTATCTCAACCGTGGCGGTCAGGAGGAAGTCTGTTGCAGCGTTCTCCAGTTTACAAAGAACATTATGCATCTGAATACGCCTCCCAGTACATAACTCGGCCGCGATGGATTCGTAGTCGGCCCTGCAGTTGGTCCTACAGGAAACTGGCTACCCATATCTATCTACGGCGACCACATCGGAATCGTCAGGGTCGAAGACCCGTGGTGATGCAGAGCTCTCGGAAAAGTTTCCCGCGCAGCTCGGGGCGTCGAAGAGCAGGCGTTAGTGGGGCCGCGGATCGAAGTCGAAGGGTTGTACGTCCGCTTTAGTCTCGGTGTTTGCAGCCACCTCTGCCGGCTGTAGCCACTGGTCCAAAGATATCCCTCGTTTCGTCTGGGTGGCTTACGTGAGCAAGTTGTGGAGGGACGCCGCGCTGAGAAGTTCGTGATCCTCGTTGGAAGCTAAGCATTCAGCGAACTAGTGGACGGTGGGAAGTAAGGACAATACATTATGCAACACGAACGCGGAGATGATAAGTGAGAGTCTGTACGGATGGAACGGTTTCCCGGTGACGAAACAGAACAGATACACGGAGAGATGAGAGTCGTAGCGCAAGACACACAGAGATATGAAGGCCACGGAAGGTTGAACGGGCATGTTTGGTGGCATCTGACGTGGTGCATAGAGAGACTCAATCGTGAGTGTGCTTGAAATGAAAACCTCGACATTACACAAATACACGAACATCACGAACACAGGTTTTGTGATTAATGACAAAAGTTGGGCATATTTCAGGCTGAAAGGCATCAGCAGATGGAATTACGAACATGAAGCGGCAGAAAAACATCCGTACGCCGATGGCCTTCTTCGTGACCGTATCGCTACAGCTGCTGCTGGGGGCAGCTACGCGACCCACAAGAGAAGGTCGCGTTTCCACTTTTAGGAATTGGGCACCATTGGTGCCGATTGCTTGGACAAACAAGACGGAGAATGGCTTACTAGCGCTAGAAAATCCCACCGGCAGTCCGTCCAGTCGGTAACACAAATATCACATACGAGCTCCGTTGGCACAGTACCTCATACTTATCTGATCCAAATACTTCGACTAGGTCTCCCCCGGATCGCTGGCTTCATCGTCAGGTCATCTCCCCAAATGTCTGTCCCCGTGATTTCCCTTGCTCCGCTTGCCGAGCTCTGCACCTCGCTCCCTGCACCGTAATCAATAGCGGGCTTTTTGCCCTCTGTCTTCGCTCATCGGCACGCAGCCACGTCATGGGCTCAACTTCGGCACCCGAGGGGAGTCGGCGTGTACTTTCATGTGTCTTATGTCGTTCTCTCCTTACCAACTGTAAAAATGAAGTTCGTGCGGAGTATGATTTACATCTCCACTCTCTAGGCCTCATCGGTACAGCAGCCGAAGAGGCCGTAACGGTAAGAAAGGAGCCTGCCGCAGTGGCAGACAAGTACGGCAGTCCTTCTGGCAAGTTCGGGTGTTGTATGGGATGCGATGACTCGATACGCCCTCGGTTGCCATGTGACCAGCTCAAGCAGATAGTACGTGCATTTCTGGCAATCCTCTTGGTGAACCGGGAGGAAAAGAGCACTGCAAAGATCGCGGTGTACCGAGAGAAGTACGGGGGGCGGATTTATATCCATCCGTGTTGTCCTGAATTTTATTGTGTCAAGGACCATCAAGATTTGGAAAATGTTTTGGCCCGTAACCGTTTCGGCTGGCCGTCCTAAAACTTCTCGCAGATGGTGTTCCGTGAGGAGTGTAGCTTGTGTTCGTCTACAAGCGGGAGGGAACGGGTCTTCAGTGTGAAGAAAACGAGTCGAAGCAGAAATCGTGGGACCTTTGCTCTCCGGCTGGCAATCCTTGGGTGTGCGACACTGGAGAAGGCAGGGTGCGTTTCTAATCGCGAGGCGTTAGTTCGACCACATCTTGTATTTTATCCGCGCGTTGACTCCTTCATGGTTTTGACATCACGGATGAGCGCGTTTGTACCCACGGCGCAGTGCATTAAGTCGCGGAGGGGCCACATGCCAAATCTGGAGGAGAGTACACTCACCGGGCTCGCGTACGTTCCAACCGGGCAGATAGATTCAGAAACGGGGGCGAGTGGGAGCGTTTTTCGGGTCGCCTTGCAAGCTACTATGGCAACAGACAAACTGTATAACGCCAACCACCACAGCGACTGGCCTGATCAGGATCCCCTCCAACCGCGCGATAACCACGTACGAATGGCTCATTCCAGCTTCAGCATTGTTGCCAACGATGCTTTTGGGCCTCCTCTTGAGGCCGCCATAGTTGAACGCACATGTTCAGAGGTTATGGACGAGGATTCAAAGGTGGCAGGTTTTCGTTTCAAGCCTAGAAGACCGCGTATTCGGTGCTGAGTGGCGCACTCCAGCGAACCCCCATTCGAATGGAAACCCGCAACCCACCTTAACCAATGTATTACCGGCCCAAAGAGGATACGGACCAGTATGTGCACGGTAGAGACGAAGATGGGGAGGAAGGTATGGCGTCCAGCCGTACGAAGCAGGATAATGAGACTCAGTAGTCCAATTCAACCCCTTCGTGCCGCAGCTGCAGGACTCCCGTCATGATTCACACGAAGAACCTAACCACAGTATCCTACTATTACTCCCAAGGACGGTTGGGGAGGTGTCGCGTCCTCTGCAGAATCCACCAATACACGTCGTAGCCGAGATACTCAGCGTGGCGACGTTGCTCCGTCGTGTGTACAGGTACAGTTTCTCCGATGTCACCTTGGATTGCGATGATGGTACTGGTGACGGCCTTCAAAATGTGGTTCAGAATATCTCATCAGACCTTCTGTTCAACATCAGAACAAAGCGGGGTTCGGACAATTGCGCTAGTGACGCTTTCGAACAGACTCACATGTTAGCGTCCATCCTGATGTTAGACCCCCTACTTTTCGAAACCAACCATGGACCCATCTTCCGCGTTGGTTTACAGTTATTGACGTGCATTCTGCACCTGAAGCGCTATTCTTGATAAACGTACTACGAAAAGAGTGACGCGGGTAGGGGCTCACTAGGGAGGAGATGGATGGGCTTCGTTCTTTACGCGGGGGCCCGTGCGATGCTACACGTCCACTATCAACGCCGTTTCACGTACGACTCGAATGTAACGGCGCGTCGCCGTCCTTCCGTCATGCCATTGCATGTTTTCTTCTGGCGAAGAAGTGAATAGGGTGACGGGCAGCTCCGCAGCGTATGCAACAAAAGAGATCCGTTCGCGCAGTGTTCAGGTTCAGCATGGGCTCATACTGTGGATCAAGTGCCATAATTGCGCCGTGGAGAAATGTACCAAGGAGCTCACAGAGGAGAGCGCCTGAGAATGCGTCGACCTTAGCAGAAAAGGAAAATGCACGCTATGAAATTAGTCTCGAAGTATGCAACACCAACGAAATGCTGGATTGCCGATTTCGAACGACGTAGGCAGCCTGGGAGGGACGATGTGGGGTCAAAACTAAACATGCCGGAGGCAATAGCGAATTTCTCGGTAGGCCCAGATATAGTGTACTTTATGACAAGTTCTGCCGAATGGAACTTTGCCTTTGTTTGTATATACGAAGCAACAATTACCGCGACCGTATTTGCTTCAATTTCTATACAGAATGGGCGAGTAGATCGAGCGCCTACACATGTGAGCGAGGAAGTAGTGTGGGTACAGCTGTCCTGTACACCATGCTCACACCACAGGAAGCATGTAAGCGTGTGTTTGACGATGTACACCATATCTACGTGCTGTGTTGGCGACAGAGCCAGGACACAGTACAATTGAAGCATGGAGACCTGTCCCTCACGCGCATACATGGATATGCCATCACGACTTGGTATTGCTACATCAGCAGATTCAAAATCCATCCGGTATTAGGACGCAACAAAGATTGTCATCTCTTGTGAGTTAAATTGAATCCAGCCTTACTCCGAAAAACTGATTGATTGTGTATTGTGATTCGGAGCATATGGAGCGATACTATTGCATCTGATATTTTTGTCACCCTGGTTACAGTGCATCCGTCGTCACCAAGTTTTTGAGCGTCACTCACAGTGCATCCAGGCTGAAACTGAGATTAGTACGGGTGGGTACTAGTGGTCTCGGGACCTATATGTACGAACGTACAAGTGATAGGAGTAGAATCATTACTCTACATGAATAACTGGCAGTTTGTACGGGTCAGTGTAAAACGTTGGTGAAGTAAATAGGCAGGTACAAGTAGTCACGTAGAGCAGCATGTTAGCAGCGTCTGTTGAGCAGCTCAGAGTAAGACAGGCGACAAACATCCCACCGTTTCTTACCAGCGTCAATCTTCTGTGTACCTTCCGCTTCGCTCCGCTAACGTTTATGCGTTAACAACCTCGGCGTGGACCAATTTGACGGCACCACTGGTAGCGCTGAAGCATGCCTGTGGCTTCCAAAAACTATCTCGGTTATCAGGGTGTGACAGGAGAGAGAACTGCGTCGGCCGAGGTGCATCGAGCTTCTTTAATACTCTTCTTGATAGCGTCGTGTGCACGTCAAACGATACTCCTGCCTCTCCCTAGGTTGTAGAGCTCGCGAAAGGGAACCCAGCTATCGTAAGAGTTAAAAATTCGTAACTCGTGGGAATGGCTCGGTTCATGCCGCAACTGTATGCATAAAGAATGAACGCCAATTGTACTACATAATTCGGCCGACTCCGAACTATGAAATGGACCGTATGTCTTCGCATCGGTACCAACGGGTATTTGGGGAGGCCTCACCGGCGAAGAAACATGCTTTCATGGACATGGCCAGTCTATGCGTACTCAGGTCAAAGGAGCCAACAGCGGACTTTATGGTGCTGTGTCAGTCGACGGGGAGTGATGAAATTGTCGAGTTGAGGGTGTTCGTGGATACGGTTTTCGTAAACGGAGAGGCGGACTGCCCGTTCAAGGATATTGTGCTTTCCATGGACCCGTGTCGGGGCGCATGGAAGAAGACGTGAATCGGCCGAGGTAAAAGCTTCGATTTGGACGAATAACGGTTCGAAAGGGTTGTCCTCTCCGAAGGAAGACTGGAGGAGTCCCGCTGCAGCCCGGGCCTAAAATTCCACATTCGGTTGTCAGTATTGCGAGGAGCAGGGCTTCTGAATGATGCTTAGTACCTGCCTGTGGATGGGAAGGAGAGAAACAGCGCTTATCTTTCGTCACGAGACGCCAATGTCCAGTGTCACGGGGACCGTGGGGATCTCTCGAAGAGATCTCTGCGTTCATTCCACCTCGTTCCGGTCTCTGCTTAGCATAGGACTATTAACTACAAGGAGGGGCCGACAAACAGCAAGGAGGAATTTAGCCTCTAAGTAGGCAGTAGACCTTAGCTATTATCAGCTGTTGCACCGGAGTCAAACACAGCATGGTTTGGTTGGAACTGCTCGCCATTATCAGGTGACGACAAGGGCGCAGAAAAAGACAAAAGCTCAGCCACTAGAATGATCGGTCGATAAGCGAATGGCTTCGGTGGCACCATAGTGAAAACGGAGGTTCAGAAACTGACGTTATTTCTGCTCAGGGGTCCCATTAGTGACGGTGTTAGGATCGAATACATTATAAACACATCAGAAAATGACTGTTCTTTCGTGGATGTAATGTCGCGGAACAATCTACCCTTCTGTATATGAATACGCAGAGCTGACTCGTTGTCGTAAGTGATGCCCTGCAACTCCAAACAGACCTTCGTTTCCGAGGTACCCTACGTCCGGGTCTGAGCACCTGCTCCCGACCGAGTATTTGTCAAGTACGATTTTTTAAACGCCCAGAGTCATTGTTGTCATGCCCTTGACTTCACAGGGACGCTAGTACTACTGCCAGAAAGTGCTTCACATGCGTAGCTCGCAAAGACGTCCGCGTGTTGTTTGGATGTGTGCCTCTCACAATACATTCCTTCGTCCGCTCCTGCATGTCCGTAAGCCCTGCGTCGATGTTCCTAACACCTAAAGTGTAGTGGAACGGTATTCTGGAGCCATACTCTTGCAATAGAACGAAATGGCTGCAAGAGGAGGACGATGACGTCTCGGATGCTGCCGTACCTGTCTCCGTGTATGAGATCCAGCTTGATGCACGGCAGACACACACAGCAAGCAGGCTCGAGGTGAGCTCGCAGCCACAGAAAGCGCTGACGCCCGCTATATCTGGCTAGAAAGGTGAACGAGGCGATAGTTCCGGTGGTCTGCCGATCGACATCGATGCTATCCCTCTTGGTGCTTCACCACCGCGTGCTGTCATGTACTTTAAAGATTGACACTAACTTCAGGTCTTCGCACGCATATGAGCCACACTGCGGATCTCCATACAGGCCTTAAACCTATCCATACTGCACACCTGCACGCCACGTGACGCCTTTTTTGGAAGGCTGCGCATCTTCCACAGAATAGGCCGGGATTGTTTGGGTGCCTTGCATCCCCCGAGTTCATCTGGCGTGAGGGGGTTTTTCCTCCATATCCCCGCCCATGCCGTTCTAGAAAGGGTCTAAGTCTTCACCCGTCGCTCGTTCGCGACCCGTCTATAGTGAGTCTGCCAGAGAGGTTCAGCCAAAACATTCAGAGCAGGTGAGCAAGGGCAGGGCTCAGGAGAGTGAGACAACCCATCGGAGTGGGATGGTCAACAACCTCCGAAAAATGGGGCGGGAAGACTATGTAAGACATATCAAGGAACAAATCACGACGAAAGCAATAATTTCCGATCACGAATGCCTAGCAGGCCTCACTGTGTGTGGTAGTGTGGCGTGGTCGAAGTCGCATGTGGCCCATGCAGGGGGGGCAAAGTAAATGAATTCTGCGAACACCGTGGAGAAGCAGGCCCTGCAAGCAGACCACGACGACACTACTGAACTCAACACTGCAAGTATGGTTCGAGTTTAGAGCTGGTTCCGTCTCGATGCTTCCTGCGACGTCAGGGTGTTCTCTGCATACGGCCTGAGTAGCGTGGAGTCGATTCCACGTATAGTCCTTTGGAGCCGTTTACAGCACGAAAAGCTATACCGCTACGAAAACGGGCCTGCTTTGGCCGGAATGGTGCGTACGCGGGCTGATACCAGGAACTGGCAAATCCTATGTTTGGACGGCGAATCTCGGTACAAGTTCGGGGAAGCTATTTCGGCAGATAGTGGCGAGCATGTGGGGCTGAGTCCGAATTTTTCTGATGTGATGAGATCACAGGAGCGAGAACCGAGGGACAAGTTGTTCTGGCGCTTTCGATATTTCTTCTTGATGGTGCCGAAAACCACGCTTTTCTCCACGAGCGACCAGGTGGAGCACTTTTCTAGGATATCTCGAGCGCAGGTAAAGCTGGTGAGCTCAGGAGGACAGAAGAGGACTCCAGATTTCTCATGGTTACGACTCAGGATCGGGCAATATCTTGCGTACGGTGAGTGTTGTCTGCGGATTGAGTTACTTGACAGTAACAAGGAGGATATAGTATCCGAAAGCTTGTCTAGGAGACATATCGTACACGATGTGTGACGGCAGAAGGCCGAGCTGAATCAGACGGCTACAAACAGATTTTTCATGGAGCTTACTTGCCTGCATGCATGTATGATAACTACGGTGCCATGTTTGTAGCATGCTGGGAGCTATGAGAGCGAGCGCAAACGCACGTATAGCATGGCATCGTACATGTACCTGCCGCTCAGAATTGCCTTGTACTTGACCTCGTTGACGGCCCTTTTTACGGTCTCGATCCGTAAGAGATGTTTTCGTGTCGTTGTAATACTCGCGAAGCGTTCTTTGAGCGAACACGGGTATGGTTCAAATGGTGTGGTGAGGAGGATAGCGCGTGTTTTCAAATGAGGGCCGCTGCAATAGCCCAGACCGCTGTGCAGATGTGGAAAGAACAGATTTCCTCCAATGTAGGAAAAATTTCAGTTACGGACAACATCTCGAGTACGCTTCTCTACTATCCCTTGTCACGTCGCACCGATTCCACCGATCGTGTTGATTGACTGTGCGACGACGTTTGAGGTCTTTAACGAATTATACGACCTACTCTGCACGTCTCGCGATGCAAATGTGGTTGAGGTGAGGGCGAGTTGCTCATCCCAGAAGTGAAGAAACGGAGAATGGCAGGCAGCACTTGTAGTTTTGTAGCTCGGTCCACCGATTGAAATTTTTCATGGTTCAGTTTTGCTGTGGAACGGGCGGGTCACCTGCTTGCGGAGAGGGGCTGGGTAGGTCTGAATTTTCATCAGAGTCTCTGCATAAACTGTGAATGGAGGCGAGATTGTAGAGCCGGTAGAAGAGGGTGGTAAAAGGGAAGATGTGGGTATTTGATCGATTCAGTTGAAGAGTATGGTGACTACGAGAAACCTCCCTAAGGCTAGACCAGAATGACGCGGAAGATTGATGCCATTGACGGCGTAACTACGGAAGCACGATAGGATGTGCATCATAGTTTATGTTCTCGTCTATTACCAATTCCAGTCACACACATCGGATCATCCCATCAGCAGCGCCGGATCATGCCACTCAAGCCATGTAGCGAGCAAGGAAATACTCAGTGGATGACGGTGATTCAAATTCATGCATAGGGACGAGAGCCTGAATGTGGGTGACCTTTACCGTGAGTGAGTGTTCTTTGTGGTTAGCGGCCACTACCGAGAAGCTGCAACGCTGCCAGTTCGTTGCGTGGAGGCTGTCGTTTGCAGAAAAGGGGTGAGTTTCGTCTATTCGCGTTGAGTGGAGTCGAATGTCTGTAAGTTTGTGATCATAGTTGGGGGCTGAAGAGTAGAACGGGCCCACAAGCATAAGAACTTCCGACAGCAGCAATTTGGAGAGTGTCACCTTTGTAGAGGGAATATTGCAGGAAGATACTCATGATGAAAAGATCCTGCAGAGCAGTGATGACTCACTCAAGACTCTCGACGAGAAGGCTGGTGCACAAATAGTAATGGTTTCTACGTAGTGAGCATAGCGTAGCTGCTGAAAAGCTTTGTTCGTTGTTGGAGGTAACCAAGATGAGGAGGGCTTCTCAGCAGATGAGTTCCCCGTGGTGTCTGCTGAGACTCTCCGCGATAAGACACGCCCGGAGACAGTCGTGCAGGCTACTGTACAGGTTTTTTGCTTGACGTGGCTGAGAGCCAGACAAAGCTGCAACTCGAGATCCAGAAAGGCTTTCAGAGTGCTAGATTCGGCGTATAGCATTGTTCATGTCTGTTGCCGATCGCCGTAGGTAGCGGCGCAAATCCTGCTTAGAGCCTGGTTGAGCATGCTCGTAAATGCCTGCATCGAGGAATTGTAGATTGCTGAAGCCGTAGTTATCATTTAGAGAACCAGGGAGGTGATTGACCTTGAGGGCCTTCTCACTAGTCTTGTGGTCAACTCCTAATGTGTCGGGCCTGGAGCGTGTATCCTTGTTGACACTGCTCTCTAAGATGCGGATCAAGGAGAGGCTTCCGAGCTCCCACACTGACCATCCACAGCTAAGTATGACAATTGTCTCGGTAGTAAGCACAAAGCGATACGACGGCCGGGACGTCAGCATCACAGCAGCAATGGTGTTTGATTATTGCGATAGCGGAGAAATTCCTGTCGAAGGACAGGTCTTCTTCGGACCCCAGCCTTGATCACATAAATTTCCTGGTGGAGAACTCGCTCAGGCGGTTGCTATCTCGGACGTGTATACGGTAACGTCTACACGGGAATCCTCGAAATGTCTCGACCCGGCGACGAGGAATGTCCTGACACCCCGACGAGGGCCAAGACAGCCCGTTCTAAACTGCTTCCGAATGCCGTCAGCGGAAGCTCTTCTCGAAATAAGACGCGTCAGGCAACCACAGGAGATATGCAGGTCTTATTCCGCTGGATGATGCCCCAGTAGAAGTTGTGTTGTGGTTGTGAATCGAGAATGGAGTGCATGTCGAGAAGAGGATCCGATCGAGCAAGCCGTCAGGTTTGTATGAGAGGTGGAAACCACGTCGGGGAGTACGCGAGGAATTTTGCGGGTGCATGTGCGGTACCGGCTGGGAGCTGACCAGAGCAGCCGAATGTGTACAGACACTGGCGTATTTCTCCAGTTCTGCCATTTTTTTATGGCACTGGCTGGTGGGCTGTCCGATGCTCATGAGGAATGACATTGAAGACAGGGATTAAATTGAGCGAGCGTCGCAATGAAGGCACGCTTGGCTTCACTTTTTGGTTGAGAGAGTGTTCATGATGTTCTCACCGGCTTGTATGTCGAAACAATGACTGTTGAGGACTGAGTGATCTTTAGACCTACGACAGGAATCCTCCCAGTATGTAGAGCCTCCAAGGTCCGTATCACATAGAGATGATAGCAGAGGTTGCAGAATAAGGTGCAGTGAGGCAGTTTCGACCTTTGATGCGCAAGAAGTCAAAGAAGGGAGTACGTCGTCAAAGTCTCCGTCGTCTGCGATAGGGAAGGGCTGGACGAGATGACCCTCAACGCCGGCGTATCAGGACATCAGAGCGCAATGGCGGAAATTCACAGTGACGGTCGGTAGAACAAGATGTAGGGAATAGAAAACAACGATGTCCTTAAGGGTAGAAGTGCGTAGTTTGTTTACGTGCAGCTCTATGCGATCTATAACCAAGTAGGTCCGCCATATCGTATTTTTATAGATGGGACCATCCGACCAGCTAAGGACATCTTCTCTGTTGACGTCATGACGAACCCGATAGTGCAGGTGGGTCTGTATGAGATACGCGCGGACATGCGTTTTCCTCTGCGGGAGGATCACTTCAAGGGGGGCGGAAAACAAAATTTGCTTTGGCTTGCGCTACTCGCTATCGAAGCACCTAGACAGGGCCGTCGAAATACGCGATGACGAAGGGCGTACCATTCGGGTCTAACCCACGAGCTGCTGAGAGACCCTAACGCTGAACTTTTCTCTCAATTATAGGTAGTTTGACGGAGGAAGACGTGGAGGATGAGTGAATGTGGTCTGCGACGCGCAGGAGAGAAGAATGCAGGCCGATTAGAACGGAAACAATCTGATGAATGATGAGTTCGCCCTCAGTCTTTTGCATTTCGGGCCACGAATGTAGAGTGAGCCGTATGACGGAGTCAATTGGTCTCGCGGGTACCACGACATCATGGCAATCAAAAAATAGGAGTAGGGCAAGCAGAGATGCCTCAGCGTGATGGGGAGAGAAGCAATCGTTGTTGTGAACACCCGACCTTGGTGCTGGCGTGCCATACAAAGAATTGCGGATAGATTCGTTAGGTAACTGTGTTCACAACTGACGGTGTTCCTCATGTCCTGAAAAGGATGTACTCCTCGAAAGACGGGTAGGAACAGTACCAAAAACTCTGCCGCACGTTGAGCTCGTGCGAAGAGAGTTCAGGCGAAAATAACGAGCGAGAGGAATGGGGCACCAAAGAGCTACGACATTTTCTATGGATGGAGCTTTAGTCATGTATCTACTGAGGACAAGATAATGCCCCAGTTCGTGAGCTTTTCCACGTGTCTGGAACTGGACATAGGCCACGTCCGCGTGAAAGTGCTTATAGGCAAAAAGGCGGCTTCCGATCTACACACACTTACGCATTCCGCTCTGTAGACATAGAAGTGTCATGCACTTGCGCAGGGTTACGAAGAACAGATGTGAAAACCAGAGTTCAGTCATGTAACAATGACTCTGTCGGATTGAGTTGCAGTCTGTTCTGCCACCCACGGGAACTCTGTGGCATTGCAGCGAATCGATGAGTCTTTAGGCCCTCGCACAGGGACTGCCTACACCATACCTACGCGATACGTCACTGTATTAGATCTTCGTATGCACGTAGTCTGTATCGAGATGTACGAAGCAACGGATTTTTTCCCTGGTGAGGGGACAGCGTGCGCAAGTGAGGGCCGTGACTTCATTCTGGTAGCCGCACGAGACTGACGCTGTCTGGCACGATCAGTGGTTCGGTTGAAGAGTTGAAAGCGATAGGCGGTACGATACATCGTAGAGAGTATCGATCGTTAGAATTGGCGATGGTGGGAGGCTGGAAGTGGTAGTGGAGTGCAGTGGCGCAAACTGCGTTGAAGGTTGGGTGTGATTTCCGACAACACTGATCAAGTTCCGTAGATATTTGGTACAGTGCGGTGCGCGATGTATGGCCCGCTGGAGGCGAAGAGGGAAGGGGTCTGGGGGACATTGGTTAGCTCCGTGGTGCGAACTGGAATAAAGGTTGGTCTGGATGCCCGACATAGCTGAGTAGTCGCGTGCGATGGAAGTAGCATGGGATGTGGCCTGTGCTGGTTGCCGGAAGCGCATAGAATGCGGGGCTCTGGTGGGTTTTGTGGTATGGTGATGCAAACTGGAACGGAGGCTCGACGGGATGCGTGGTTTCGCCGAGGGGTGCAATGTAATAGGTGCAAGGATGAGATGCATGGGTAGCGCATCGCTGAGACAGAAGGAATCTGGAAGAGACCTTGATTCGTAATGCGGCGTCGAGATCATAACCATGCACTCCAAAAACACTGCACATTTGGCAGTACAGGAACCTATCACTAATAGGGCAGGTTTGCATTTTGTACGGTTCGATGCTTAGAAGTGCTGTGCTCCGGGCCATACAAATTTCAGTGGTGGTGAATTAGAAATACAGATAGGCTTTCAGACATTGCAGTATGTCACGCAGTATGGCGGCACCATACACTTCTATCGACGATAATGTTTGAGACAGCATATATCGACCAAGGTTCCGGAAGCTGATGTACAGCGACCAGCACTACCACGTCGAGGCGCACGCTTTCTCTAAGCTGTAGTCGACTGTACTTATATCTGAACTTCCCCTTGCTGAAAGTCCGCGTCCAGTAATCTTAGACGTGGATTTTGGCATGGTGCAAGAGAGGGTCTGCCGGATACGATGCGTGGAACTGCAAAAGAGAAAATAAAGCACGCATACTAGTATGGCTCGCAGTGGACCGCGTGGACGTCAACGTCCGGGTCCAGAAACACAGGCGCTATCGTCACTGGTACAGTATTTGAAATTGTGAGCCTTTGCTTTACACTAGTAAAGCCCGAGGTCTTACGGCGTTCGATACAAATGGACGTAATAATTCTTCTGAGGGATTGGTCCATTGTAAAGGTATGCTTTTCAAAGATCTCAGAGATATTTCAGACGCCATTCCAGAGTATGTAAACATTTCGGTTGGATTTGAACGCCATTCAGAGCACGTAATCCCACGTAGCAGTGTTAGGTCTCGGGATCTTGACACACCCAGTAGCGAAGCACTACTCTTGTCTATTTTTATGTAATGACTCCCGGGTAATCGAGTGTAAATCGTCGACGCTACTTCTTGACTTTTTGAAGCGGAGGAGCCCATGTTCTGCCACCTGGTCTCTAGTAACTGCAATCACAAGTCATCAGTGTTGATGGAAGCGGTATAGGATCATTGGGTATGTGAAGCGCAATTGTAATGTCGCGCGATTACTATCGCAGAGTTGGAATAGAATACTTCTTAGACTGCTTTGAATTATCGAACAGTGATGGACCCATTTGGTGGGTTACATTTCAGGCTCTATCAGTACTTCGTAGAGTCTGTGGATTGGCTCTCCTCCGAATCATTCAACCTCACTAGCATATTAGGGATGCAATACGTGTGTGAGCTTGTGTGATGTACCCAATCCATTGACTTGTCGGAATATCGATCGCATACAACGAAGACGGTCTAGGAGGCACGATTTCGGGACAAAGAAAGTAGAATTGTCGGAGACGATGATGAACTTTGAAAGGTCCCCAAGTTACCGTAATTTTCGACAATTCGTGCCAAGTAGAACTTGGCCCACATTTCTGTATAGTAAGCAGCCAATACTGCAAATGTATTGACTCGTAGGCCTACATACGCTGGGCGATTTTATCGAGTGTGTACCCGTGTCGACGTGTCGACGGTATAGGTACAGCTGTGCGATATACTGTGGTGCGATTACAGTAAGCATGTAGTCGTGGGCTTGACAGTGGACACCATCTCCCTATAACATTTATGCGTCACGTCTACGGCACAGTCCAAGTAAAGCACGAACCCGTGTCCCTTAAGAGCGTACACGGGCATTCCAACAAAGCATGCTGTCGTGACGTTGGCAGACACAAATTGGTGCAAGTCTTACGGTTCCAAACCGGTTGTCATGTCTCGGGAGTCAAAGTGCATGCAGCCTTACTGCGCGAGGCTGATTGTTCTGTCGTGTGATTCGAAGTACATGCAGCCTTACTATGTGATATTTACTGTCTTGTCTCGTCATTCAAAGTGCATGCAGCCTTACTCCTTCATACTGATAGTTTGGTCTTGTCATTGCAAGTGCATGCAGCGTTACTAAGTGACACCGATAGTTTTCATCTTGTGAATCGAGGTGCACCCAGCCTCACTCTGTCGTACTGGTTGTTCTATCATGTCACTCAAACTGCATCCAGCCTTACCGTGATGTACGGAGTCGGACGAAGTACGTCCAGGCTGACACTGAGATTAGTAGCATTGTGCAATGATGGTGTTTAAGACACATACTCACGAATGCCCAAGTGATAGAGATAGACGCGTTGATCGAAGCGTGTAATGGGTCATTTGTACGGGGAATTGTGGAGAGTTCGTGAAATAGGTAGATAGGTCCGAGTAGCAATGCAGAGTTGAATCGAAGGAGAGTTCCTTAAGGAACTCAGAGTAAAGATCGGTAATACACAGCCAACCTTTCTTTACTGAACTTGTATCTTCGTTGTCATTGTCTTCCCTTCCCACGCTGACCTATATTCATTATAACTACCATACCTATTACATAATCTTTAATGTCGGCTGACCCATCGCAAAGAGGTAGCTCTACAACGTAAAACCCGTGGGCCTAGTTGATAGGCAGTCCGTGTGTATGAGCGGTGGACAAATCGAGGAAAGAGGAAAAGTAGTTGCACTCCGAGCTGACGTTGCGCATCGGGTGAAAACTGTTCTCGCGGTGTGGAATAGTTCCCGGATCTATATCCGTAGGCTGATATAAGTGGCTACGGTATTCGCTAGGAAGTGATAGGAGCGTAATGAAGACAAGATTTTTCATCTCTCGCGAGAAGTAGGCAATGGAAGCATACTTCTATGATAGTATTGGCGGGGATGGCCCCGGCAGATTTGAACGACGCCTCACAAAATGTGTAAACAGCAACGTGGCACCTGTCATGACCCGCTTAACTAGCCAGCCCGTGCTGCGCAACGAGAGTGGTGATCTTCATAAATCGTTAGAGATAGAAGTGACGTCAGCATAAGTTGCGGGAGAGTCTTGTGACGGCCTCACTTGTCGCATTACTTTCGCAGAGTGCTAGAAGATGGTTGAACAGCTGCACTCGAGAAATTTGCGACTTTTTGACGAAAGAGCCACGGAGGGTTGTCACCAGAAGTACATGTTCGTGCGAAAGTATTGTTAAGATAACGAACAGTATGTTTGCCGACGTCCTATGTACGCAAGCTTGACGGGTCCAGATTATTCACGCATACTTCCGCGCATGCCTAGTGGTACTAGAGTATGTGCCCATACGGCGGCAAGGAAAGGATCATATACTCGACATTACTACTCGCCAAATGAAGAGAGCACAAAAACATTGGAATAGACTTGTACAAACTCCAAAGTGGGCACTACGTAGTGGATCGTCGAGGGGGAAGTGCATACCTTGCAAGGTTGCTGAGAGTGCCTTTAATATTTTGTCCTGAAGAGATCATAGCACCTGTCTCAAGCGAAACTGCGGAGAGAGACCTGACGCAGGCCCATTCGTTCGAGCAATACGTTTGAGACCGTATCGCAGATAATCCAAGCTTTTTTCTTATCGCAGGAAGACAACACCTCCATCGTATTTATGTGGACGCACATATTTCTCTGGTCATGCCAGTGGCGAAATGTGTCTGGCCTCCCACTCCCGTGTGTACCTGGTTGGTCGTCGGCGGACTCGATGTTCGTTCTGCAAACAGCTTCCGTAAAAGTGCCCTGAAGACGTGAGTTGTCGTGAGAGATGGCATGAGCACTAATCTCGTCCAGAAATTCCTACAAGAACCGGAGAAGCCGCCTATGGTTGCGTCTTGTTCCTTCGGCCTCTTGCCTCACACAGAAGAAGTTCTAGAACTGGCCGTCGCCATGCTGTCTGGCCAGCTGTCGAATACGTCGAGATGCCGTTTGCTAAAATTCTCAACTTCTAACGGCAGTGGAGATCTATCGAGACAAAATGCATTCATGACTTGAAAAAGACTCTTCCAGATGTATTGAGGGGCTTTTCTCACACATCAGAAAGAGACATTTAGCGATTACCGGGAGTACAATATTGGTGAGGAGCATACTATAGATGTCAGTGCCGAAGTAGTGTCCAATAGTTTAACGTAGAGGTTATAGGACAGTGAAGGCATGAAGCGCTGGCCGAGAAGGCCGTGAGGTACTAGAGTGACCTCACGGCTGTGAAGCTTTCCAAGTGCCGTCAGATAATATAAATGACAGTCAGACCAGAAAATAGGCAGCACATCCGAGGCTATACCTGGAGCGAGTGGGGATGAAAACAGGGAAGAGTTTTGGAGGTCATTCCTTCGTTTTATCGAGCTTTAAACTAGACACAGGGTCCTACCACAGTATCTGGAACCTTCTACCTCGAGAAACGTAGGCAGTAGAGTGGAGGCACCAGTAGTTTAGTTTCTCGAATACAAGAGGCATGCTTGTCCGAGTTCGAGCTAGGTCGTAGGACTCTTCTCTACAGCGGAACCGCTCCAGGACTTGTTGTTTGAGACATCCCAGATCGTCCGCGGAGTGCCTACGAGACTGGTGTAGCGTAGAAGGGACTTCTTTAACAAGAGTAGTATTCAGCAGTTGAATAATTATACATCGCTGGGTCGTAAAAATAGTAATAAATATATGAAAGTCTCTCTTCACAACAAGGAGTCACTTTTGGCGCCATCAAGCCGTTTTATCTTCGCCCAGCGTGCCATTGGCCATACTGCTGTTCGCCATCTCTGGTTGTCCGTCTTACATGAACCAGGGGAACAATGAGTAGAGGTATCCGGAAGTAGACCTGCTTCAATGTGGCGGAAGTCGGAAGTGACACCTGTCAGGCCAAATGCTGTGGCATTTGGTTTTACATGGAGTTATTTTTGTCGTTGTGGCTTGTCGCCGTGGACACTACGGCAGGGTAAACACATAAGGTCGCCGTGGCTGCAACTTGACAAAGGTCCCTCCCGTTCAAACAGGTAGAACGTCTACTTGTAGCGCGGATTAGTGTTCTACCCTCCTACCGACCACGGGTAGGATGATTGGCAAGTTCTCGCAGACGAAGCCATCCACGAACTTAGCGTCCAGTCTATTACGTAGAGCTTTGTCACTACTGGGAAACACCTCCAAATCGCGGGAGCTTATTTACGTACGTGCGAGGAAACAATCAGCGTACTCGGGGTTATCTCTCCCACCGTGCGCTTATATGGACGAAACGTATCTGTAAAATACAGCCCATCTCGCGAATTGCACCGTCCCGAGAGTTATAGTACGAAACCCTGTGGGCGTCAGCACTGTCGTCGGAGCGTCCTGTGATTCCTCCGGTCGTGTAACTTACTGACATTCCTGAATATTGTCGGTGTAGATTTTTCCCGTTCATTGTCAAGAGCCAGTATATCATAGGCGTCAGAACTGGTCGGTTTGATGGTGTGGTTGACAAAGGGCTTTCGACAACGGCAGAAAGACTATTCCTTATTCAATAGTCCTCAGGGCGGAATTGCAAAAAAGGGTAGATCGTCCGAAAGTAGCCCAGAGATATCACCTTGCTGGGAGAACTCCTTCACTGGACGAGCAGTCGCGTACCAAAGCATTTTGAGACCGGCGCTTACCGTCGTGCTTATTTATACAGGCTAGGATTTCCTCGAAGGCCGTCGCTACACCCCAGAACATATCCAATAAGATGTACACTAAAGGGTATTCACGCTTCAGAAAGTACCCTGAGTTCGGATGCATTACTGAATAGCCGCAGACAAGTATCTGCAAACGAGAAATTACACAGTAATATGATAGCGTCTGCGTACGAACAACACGACGTGAGACAAAGACCTGCCATATATAACGGCGATGACTGGCCAGCAGCATTTGGAGCCAACGCCTGCGAGAGGGAACAAGGCAAGGAAAGGTCCAAACAGAAGAGCAGCGAAGTGGTGTGATCGAGTATCCGTCATGCGGTATATTGCGAAGTACATTCCGCTGACGGGTGGGTCTATTAATGTGCAGAGCAACGTTTATGATGGGACGGCTCATAAAACAGAGGTTGCCCGAAACCTGTCTGTAGGGACTTCGATGTGACAAGGAGATTTTCATGGAGCCTTCAAAAGAAGAAATCGTACGCCAACTACGCAATAAAACTCGAAATGGTCCGGATTTAAACAGTGGTGGCCCGTTGCTGGTAAAGAACAGCGCAGCTCCAGCCCACAAAGACTCCTCCTAGGAGACTCAGGGTGGGAATGACGACTGCACACGAGGTAGAGGGTCTGTGAGGAACGATTTGGAGCCAAAAATGAAACTGTCGGAAACGAAACGGTTCTTTTCGAGGGTCCCGAAGTTGCTCTACTCTTGGACAGTTTGGGCCAAATAAAACTCAACCCCTATTTCTATACAGTAAGCAGCCAATACTGCAAATCTATACACTTGTACCGCTACACACGGTGGGCGACGGGGTGGGGCGTGTACACGTGTCACTGTGTCGCTGATACACGTGCTGCTGTTCTACATATTGTGCTGACACCGCAGTAAGCGTGTAAGCATAGACTTGACAGTGTAACCAATGTGCTGTAATGTTTCGGCGGCACGGCTTTGCCACAGTACATGTTCAGCTCGTACACCTGCCGCTCATGCGCGTACGAACACACGCCAACGCCTGATACTGCGGTGTCGTCGGCAGACACGAAGTACTCCAAGGCCGTACTGTTCCAGACTAGTTGTCTTGTCTCCTGGGTCATAAAGCATCCACCTTTATTATGCGGTACTGAATATTTTGTCGTGTGAGTAGAAGTGCGTCCAGCCGTACTCGGTGGTATTGATTTGCTAGCCTCGTAAATCACAACGCATCGAGCCTTACTCCATGGTACTGATAACCCGGTTCTGTGAGTGGCAGTGCAAACAGTCTTACTGCACGACACTGATCGTTTTCGTCTTTTGAGCGGAGATGCATCTAGCCTTTCTCCGTGATACTGAATGTTATGTCATGCGAATCAAACTGCATCCAGCCTTACTATGCTGTGCATCTTCGGTCAAAGTGTGTCCGTGCTGACACTGAGATTGTTACGGCTGTTTATTGATAGTATTTAGGAAGCATACACACAAATGCACAAGTGATAGAGATACAGTCATTGATCCACGCGTGAAATCGGTCATTTGTACGGGGGACTATAGAGAGTTTGTAAGGTGAGTAGGTAGGTCGGAACAGCAGCCTGCAGTTGCATATAAAGAGTGTTGGTTGAGCAACCCAGAGTACATATCGGCAACACACAGCTAACTTTCCTTATCTCATAGCCGTACATTTTTGTCCCTTTCTTCCATTACCGCGCGGACCTACATTTACTACTTACAGTTTTGAATGCTGCTCCCGTAATTCTTCTATGCACTCCGCAATCGGCAACGAGACTATGAATATACGCAAGGATCCTTCCGTGACGGGTTCGTCCATAGCTGGAAGTACTTGATTGGAAACAATATCATCACTTTGTGATGAACAATCTGTAGGCATATTCAACTAGAGTGATACCAGATCCACTTAGAGCAAGCTTTGATAGTAGAAGTCCACTAACGGTCAGTAAAGAACACCCAAACATTAGTGTTGGGGAGTACTGCCCAAAGCGATAGTCGGTTGGACATCGACTCGTATCTCGGCCGAGAATGAACGGATCAAACCGGTGCTCTACAACCATATTCCTTTGGTGGGGCTGGTCGCAAGAAAGTTCGCCACGTTCCTGTCTAGAGAGGTTCGCCGAGATTAAATAGGGCAGCTACCGATCAGATATGTTCTCCACGAGGATGTTGGCTCAGTCCATAGGGCATTCGAGAAGTGTAGCAAACAGATGAAGAATGGCTATTGTAAGTTCTGCGGGAGGACAGTCTCTTCCTGGCATGCATGTAGACAGTTCTGAAGCCCTGAAATACGATGCGGGAAATACCAAGAGGAACTGAGCCTACGCAGGAATGTGAGGAGTATCGGATAAAAACACGCTCGGGTTGAGATTCATGAGTACGAGCAAGAGGTTGTGTGGCCTTGGCACTCCAGCCACCGGGCACGAAGCGCGAGGGAAATCTAACATATACACATGCAGAGAATATGAAGAGCTCGGTTAGGTTCAGGGGCCAAATTCCATTACTTGCATCCTAGCCTGTCGATACATCAACTTCAATGGTTCCTCGGGGGTTCTATCACTGATATCGTAGTGTGTAAGCACATCACTACACTAATGATGAAGAACTTGTGGTAGTTCTCAACGATGAAAAGTACGCAACTGGCCTTGACCGCAATCTCCCCCTCTTCATTGTGGAAGTATGCAGCCATTAACCATACTAGGCCTCATGTTCCAAACCTCCCATCTTGGTGACGTGCTTAACTCTCGGGAGAAATCATATTTTACGGCTACGTTGCTAAAAATTAGGTATGGTCATGCTACGGTACTTCGATGATGTAAGCTGGCAGAATAAGAACGGGTCCAGGAGTAAATTTTTCGTGTGTTCGAAAGCCGTGGTCGAGAATGACAAGCCGGTTTACGAATCCAATGAGATAATGAATGCTAACCGGAAGTCAGATAAGCTACTGTACGTTGGCAGGGAGACTCCTCTGTCGTGCCCGCTTCCGTAAGGGGCGTGAAGAGGTTTGCTCAAAGTACCAAGGTGAGGAGATCTGTAAAAGGTTTTCCCAACACTGCAATGACATGAACTATCGCGGGTATCGTTCTGCAATATGCCTATTGGGCGACACAGGCTGTAAACAAGGCGGGCTACTGCATCCATCCAAGAAGAAACAAAGTAGTCATACGGAAATCAGGCGTACCTTGCAGTCGAATCGCCCGACATACCGTTCCAACCCAGCGCCCCAATGACGGGCAAAAGGACGATTCCAGTAAAACAACTACTACCGACTGATACTGCAACTAAATGCAAAACGTTTCTATTCCCCAGTGTCTACCTGCTCAAGCAAGTTGACATCATTCAACAATTTCGAATGCCAGGCGTATCTCGGTCAAAGGGCTCGTGCAAGGTAGGCAGCACGGTGCCCCGTGTCTCCGTTATGAGATGGGAAGGTGTCCGCATGACACCCGTAGGCTAGGCCCGTGCTCTACCTGACCACATAGATGTGAGGGTACTATCGTATCGATTGAAAGATCCCGCGGCCGGTATTGTGGATCTGGTGTGAGAGCCCTCTGAAAGAATCAGCAACCGCAGAAGAATTGTGTACACGGCGAAGGAAGTAAATTCCTCGGCACCACGCGTCCGTATATGACGGTGATACCGCTTAATATATTTTCGCGGACGGAGAAAGAAACCTTGATCGTTTCCAGCATCCAGTTTTGCTAAAACTGCTCCACTGTACTACTAATCCGTGATCCCCTTGATTTTCGTACGGCTCTGGGCTGGTAATGAATGTCTAGTAGTAGGGATGCCGCAAACCAAGCATGCTTCTGGAAAGACAGAAGAGAAAACCCTCTAACTTACCCTCGATGTGAGAACTAGCGACTATACCCTGCACAGAGCTATCAGTCGCGACGTTGGAGTATACGATGTGAGCAGTGTCCAGCTCATCTTACATTTCGATGATGTCGCATCAAAGGCGTCTCGATACGAACGCAGAGTGCCAGGATCTGAGTACTAGGTGACTGATCGCTGACGCAAATTCTGTGAATTGGTCATGCCACAACTTTTGCGACACTTCCCCAGAGACCATGCAGTACAACTGTAGAGCTGAAAACTGTGCTAAGCCATATGAAATCAGCGCTTTTTGTCTCGAGCTACCAGCAGATATTCAAATTGCAGTGCTGAGAAGGCAAATAGTTCGCCGTAAAAGTTCAGTAGCGCTTCCTGAAACTTCGCACATCTAGGTGCAGAAAACTTTTAATCGGTGGCTATATGTTCTTCCTGCCGTTAAGCTCATACGTACGCCTCCTTCGAATTACCTTCTAACATCCCTCACGCGCAGTCCTGCTGCCATAGGACGGGGCAGCTTCACTCGGGAGAGAGTCGCTCGGGAAAAAAGGCTACATTCCTCACGACCACACTCTGCGGGCGTATGAATACTTCATAATAACTGCTTTAATCCATAATTTGCCGAAGGGCAAATTTTCTCTACCGTCTTGCCAGGGACCCGTTTTCGGTGCGTGGGTCGGGCGCTGTCGCCCCCACATCAGACGACCAGAAGGCCTAGCTGCAGGGAGACTCTACAGACAAATGAAAGCTACGAGACGGCCCCGGTCCAGCTCTAGGGCTGGTACGGGAGCCGCCGTTCAGAAATTCACTCGTCGGTTTAAGTCCCGGACAGAGTTCGGCTCTCGCGAGAACGACGTTCTAACCACGAGCACTCTGACAACAATGGCTTGGTGAGTGTGGTGTCGGGTCAATGACCTATGTTGGGTAGAAATGGAAAGCAGGAGAGTTCTTTGCGGCAAAGGTTAACCATGGATCCTAGGCCACCATAGTCGTCCAAGAGATCAATGAATGTCGCGGATTGTAAACAAATCGCTTCTTCAGCATGCTCTATCGCTGAGGGTCACTGGCAGCTATTCTCGAGCATGTAGTGCTATTGCGGACCAGAAGCCATGCTCTGATTCTGCAGAGTTTGCCCTTGTGAGGCGAATGGGGAGCTGATTGGATATCGAACGTGGAGGGCTGTTGGTCCGGTCCGTGGGAAGCGGAGCACAGGCCCGAAGGTGGATGTACGCTCAAAGTGCAGCCGTCCAGCCTGTGCTGTTTGCAAGCGCTCATCAGTAGCGAGGAGAGAGTGGCGTCAGAGCTGCGGGTTATACACCTCTTGGGACGAGGGGGCCGGCGACGAGAAGAGCCACGTTGTTGGGTCCGCACATCAAGACAGGAGGGGGCTCCCTTATGATTGCGCTCTCGGTGAAGGGGATAGGCGTCTGTGTGTATACGGTATCACACGCCGGATGACTACCCTCAAATACGGATTACCTCCACTCTGCAGCGGAGAAGGTGGCTTCCGTACGCAAGAGCTGAATGCCTCTCTTCGGAGCATGACGCAGCCAACCCTGGTCAGTCGAGGATGGCGACCTCGAAAATAAAACGAAGCTTTTCACGGAAACAAGAAATAAGCCACCGCACTGCAGGCTCGGCATTTCACATGCATAGTTGGTGCTAATGGCAGTAATTATTGCAAGTAAACTGCCAATGCCATTCTCCGTCATACTTGGAAGCCCAGAGATTGGTGCACATCCTGAGATGTGGTATCGTAGGCAGGTTCCCGGCAATTTGTGCGTACTTGCCTTATTCAGCAGTGAATGGTCGTGTCTAGAATAAGTATATATCTCCGGTTCGGACTTTTGTAACCCAATCGAACTACCTGGAACCTGCGTATCAAAACGACATAGAACCTACTCTCTTCTGTTTCCTTCTCCCTGTCTGGCCAACAACTTTCCAAAAACAGCCTTATGCACTGACATACTGAGCCTGATATGGACAGCCATCTTCGTCGCCTAGTTGTCAGCAATCTTTGGGACGGGTGGTCTACGGCAGAACCTCTGAAGGCCGGTGCCATCGCAAACGGAGCGGAGGGTGCTTGTTGCGAGCGAATATGGAGCAAGCGACTTTACCGGGCAAGGGTTGAAAACAAAGACACATTCCACTATAGCTGATCCGTGTAATCGTGCCAAATAGCCCCACGCGTACACTTCTAGACGACGGATTGGCATTCTCGACGTGCAGATCGAAGTATTTGGTTCAACGTCGGAGTATCCTAGGTGTGTGTAACCTAGTTGTAGTTCTGATCGAGTTGGATTCATGGCCAGGGCGAGTTTGCGCTGGGCAGCTTCACTGAAAGAGTAAATACAGGGATGGTTTTCTTCTCCTCGTGCCACTGCTCGGGTTCTGACAAACAAGCCCATCCCCTTGAAGTCTAAATGATATGAATACGTGAAAGTACCTCAAATTCTGATCTCGAGTGGGAGCTTTCGTGTTGCTACACGTGGCGGAGAGCGTCATGGCAGTGGTGCTTGTACAAAAATTCCCCTCGATTCTGGGATCAGTCCATGCCAAGCATTTCCTCGGATATTTGGAACTCAGACGATTTCGAATCCATTTTTTGGGAGGCCTCTCTTTTCGTAGTTCACTCCGAGTTGCCACGGCCTTTCGTGGAGTTGGTCACCTTCACTACCAAGATATATTATGCATCTCGTCGTCTTCCAGGCTTCTTGCAGTAAGGTGAGAAGCGTTTCACGACGTACCCGTGCCAAGCTACATTCTTGATGGTGGGCGGTCCCGCTGCTACATCTACTGTTCAGATCCCAGACGGAAGTGGCTGCACTATCCGATCAGAAATTAGCGCACTTGAAATGGACGGTGCGAACTCGAATCAATATTGTAGTAGCATAGTGCTCATTTTATTCTTGAACTTCAGCTAGTCTTGGAGCTGGGGTCATATGCAGACAGCGAATTTTGACCAGTGATGAGGACAGCTTTGAGCAGACAGTCTCCATTTTTAGATCCTTGAGACGTGGCTTGAGGAGCCATGTAGAAATACCAAGCCGGGAAGGCACTGTAGATGATTGTATAGTAACGATGGTCTAGTAAAGGTACGGTACTTTGTCGAAAGACACAGGTCTTTCTGGCCGTACGTTCGACGTATCGGCAATGTCATTTATGTTCGAAATAGTTGAGAACTCATCAACGTCAATAGATTCTCTCCGAGCTTCAGGAGGGAAACTCCCCTCTGCGTGTTATACTTAGCAGTACATTTGTGACAGAGACAATCTATGGACAGCTTCAGAAGACTGTAGAGTTCTGCCCCCACTCTTCGGTGGCTATAATGCCCTCACCACCAGCTCATGAGACGTACAGCGTATCCTTTAGTTTGCAAGCATAAGTTTTGTTACAAAGTCCGAGTACGTCCTACGAACTACGACCGATTTAAGGTGAGGCCACGAGATATTCTTCTCACTTAAGAGGAAACCTCTCAACGTCTGCGCACAAGCGCGGAATTGAGACGGCCTCCGTACCAGACAATATGTCATTTAATCCCAATAAGGCCTACCTCCTTTCTCTGTCAGGAATATTACGATTGCAACGGTATCTCTATACGGCTCCGCCCACGGGTACCTGCCGGTGACAGTAGCAGAGTCTACATTCTCGTACGACATGCCGCAACGTACCTGTGCAACTCTGCCTCCCGGTTTTCAAAAACCTACTGCAAACCAGCTAAGACTCTGACGTTCGATCTCAGCACGTAAGAACTAAAGCTCGAGGTCGTCTCGGCACAGCTCCACAAAGATATGACCGATACGTACACCTCCTGAGGTTGAAGGTTGCATCGAAGCCCATAAGTCTGGTAGCCAGATGGTCGGATTAAAACTGACATGACACAAAAGTTTTATCCTCATCTGCTGGTCTTTCCTTCGTTGTACGATCACATTTTGTGTCTACACCTGCTTCGTCTCATAGGTACCAGGAAGCACTGCACAACTGGAAGATTTACAAGAACTCAAATTGAGAAGGGCAATGGTGTTTCCCACCTGGTGGGAAGCTATCCAGTTCGGGTGCTTTCTATGCTTCCGTACTTGCTGTCCCAAACCTTACTGTGAAGACAGTGGGGAGAAGACTACGTGTCCAAGTTCTTCTCAAGGACCGGAATAGAACTGTCCTGGCCGTTGTGGAGGTAGTTCCCGGACAATGCGCGTGAAACGCAGAAGTAGCAACGGCCACCACGGAAGGTATTGATTTATTTTTTCACCTGAAGAATTGATAACTGCACGTCTCCTCATAGTTGTTTTGCGACAAAGAGTTCCCCCCACCTACAGACAACCTTTCTACAATTCCGACCATCTCCAAAAAGATGATATATGTACAGTCCCCCCCGAGCTACTGGGCAGGTTTAGATTCGTGCTGTACGGAATCGCATATGGGGCTGTGCGGGAAGTTCGTGAAGAACAAGGCGACCCTTTTTTCAACACCTTGTATCTTCTACACAACCCTGAGGCATTTATCATGCACAAAACCAGAGTTGCTACTGGTGTAGAAGTTAGGTGTTCTCGAGTTTTCCCAAACGCATCAAGCGACATCAGAAAATTCTGTGGAATGCATTCAATGTCTATCGGCAGGCTAAACCGATTAGTCCCTTCTTTTGAAGTGTGGATACCTTAGATAGGGCACCCTGCACTGTTTGATGACTGTCAACTCTATGCCTTCGAGCAACTTCGTCTCGTCGGCTTAGCCCATTCCTTCTAATTAAGGTGACAACCCTTTCTTTCGCAGTTCTCGGTACATAATACTGTGGCTACAAATCTCCCACGGCGCTTGAAGTGAGTAGTGATCATATAACTATGTGAACACAGCGCCGGTCTTCTAATATCACCGTGTCCTGATGTGAGAAATGCCACATGTATCATCTCCATAATGCCCAGGGACTGTTTTGTGTACAGCCGGCAATGGCGGACAAAACTATCACCGACATAAGAGAGAAGCTATGTCGGGCATCAAAAAAAAGCCGTAATCGTCCAGTATATACTAGCGACGACTTTGTTTTAGAAACGCTGTATTAGTAGCTTTTCATAGTCATCGCGTTGACACAGGAGCCTATATAATAGAGTTACATCGTATTTCATTGAACTACAGCTCACTTTGTTTTCTTGGCTTCTAAGGCGATCAATCTCAGCCGTATACGGTCACACATCAATAGCGGAGACCCAGAAATTCCGCCCGGATCCGAAACCGTAGAAATCAGGACGCCGAAACTGTCCGGACGAGCCGCACCATGGGTTGCGTGTTGCGTGTAGTCACTTAAAAACACACTAGAAGCGTATGCCTTACAAAACAGTACGAACCAATTCCCAGATCCTTACTGCAACAATTGTTGCAGCGCAAAGTCAAGCCACAAGTGACTTTGAGGGATTATTCCATGGGCTGGCCTCCAGTCCAAATAAGGTTCAAGCCGACATTTGCCGGAAGCGCAGCGAAATGAATCTCAAGGTTTGATAATACATCGATGACGAGGGTTGCTTTTGAGGGCGAAGTATCGGGGGATACTGCCTGTTTTCGATGACAAAAAAATGGAGCACGTTCAAATGTCCATAATGCCGGCCACAGTATCATTAGGTATGTGCGACGCTACCCATTGACTTTGCAGAATTCATCCCAACTTTTCCAAGGATATGGGACTGGCGACTGTGTCGAGCACTTATGCCGTACCATTACTGTGGGAAACCGGCCCATAGTCGAGTGTGGATTTGTACGAGCGGAGATATCCGTACCGCGGTAGTATGGCAAGTACCGAATACTTACTGGCTACTGTCATTAATCTTTGGCTTTTAAACGGTAACTTACCGGCATAATCTTCGAAACAGTGAACGTACAGATGAGAACGTGAATATGTGGCCATTACTGAGACAAGCGGCCTCAGACTCAAGCCCTGGTGAGAAAAGCTCGTCGTAACTGTCGAATAGTACACTTATTTATCAATATTATGGAAGCTTGCCGAGAGAAGAAACCTCAACGCTAGGCAACGGATCCTGACAAGGACATGCCTGACTGTACCGTCGCGATATATCACTGAGAGGCCGACTATGAAATTTGCGAAAGCGGATGCCTATTTCGGTCAACGACTTTTCCGTGTCGGTGAGAACGAGGCAAGCTCAGCCTAGCCTTGCACGAAATCCTGGGTCCCTATACACAATCTGATGGATTGGGGAATGTTTGAAGCCAGGAGCTTATCAGCCGAAGTTGGAGGAAGCGGTCTTGGAACATAGGCCAGTTGTGTCTGCGTCAGGTACGACCCCATCAGACAGCATAAAAAGTCTCGTCGTCATCTAACCAAAGACTTCCATGTGCAAAACGTACCGGAATCATACCATACGGAGCTAAATACGCAAACGATCCCCCGTTGTAAGCGCTTTTACTTGGCGGTAGAGGGGGACGGCGCTCTAGGTACGCATAT